>JAVYIG010014485.1:0-41275 GCA_035222895.1 Strongylocentrotus droebachiensis | reverse complement strand
TCAAAATTCAAAGTGTAGTATCTCCTTGATACTGCACAAGTCCAGGGTCCAAAGCACTTCCCTCTCTGTTTCTGAAATGGCAAGTTTTGTAGTGAATCAGCATTATTTACAACACGTGTGAGGTACAATGTACATTGTGTAGCTCAAAGTCAAAGTCATCTACATGTTACAATGTGTACTATTATTGGGAGACATTGTTGTACATGCCCTCATCTTTTGTCAATGCTTATCCTCAGATTATTGCAGCATAATTATTAGTCCAGAATCTGGCCTGATCCTCAAATTAGGATGCCCCTGGAGTTCATTGATCTTTGGCGGCTTGAAGCAATGAAGTGTATAGGAAATATATATAGTGATTAAGAACCAGTCGGATCTGGACTACATATTTATGGGAACAAATCTTTTTAAATGAAGGCACACTTTTTAATTTCTTGACCTTGATAGTGCATGCAGTTCAGAATCAGAATCACAATAGAAGGATATTCAAGTTCTGACACAGTACTACCCGGTACCTGTAATTCTTGGATTTGTTTGACTGAGTACACCATAAGGTGATTATAAATTAAATTTGATAAAACAAATATATATTAGCCTGGTTTTAGCCATCTGTACAATCATTGTTAGATGGAAAAGTAGGCCATTTCCTCCATGGTTGAATTCTATTGTCCACCGATAGATGTTATGGAAATGCATGTGTATGGTGCAATATCTCAATTTCAATATAGCCAGTAAGATTTTCAAATGCAAATTAGGTCTTTCACTTTTGCTCTACAGGTATGTCTACTTTTTAAATTATTTATTGTGAGCTGTGACGGTGATGATGATAATGGTGTTACTAATCTCATTTGACACCTCTTGTCAAGTGTTTGATTTCGTTTGAATAGTTTTGGGTACTCTGCATGGGTGGGGGTATTCTCTGTATTTTTAAGAGGAGGGGTGGGTGTTTATCCCTCACACCCTACCTCCCCCATCCCCTACCCTTTCCACCTTACATGTATGTCAGTGCTTTCTCCACGATATGTGCTATAGTCTGTAGATGAACTCTTAGTGCCTATTGTCTAGCACAAAAACAATGAAAGCTATATTATGAAAGTCATTAGAAAGGTTATGATAACAAAGAAATCCCTGTTGTTCTCATCAATTATGACACAATAGATTGAAAGCCAACTTGGGACTCAGGAGCTCTAGGAGAACCAGCTGTCACCAGCAAACTGCCTTCATGTAAGGTGCTCTAGTATGCAAGGTGGAGAGGTGAGCATAGGAGCTCAGGAGAGTGAGTCTAGGAAACCTTATCATCGAGTACCGCTCATAGAAGATCCTCACATGGTAGAGGTGTCTGTTAGCCTCAAGGGTGATGGCAGGCCAGCCAGCCAGATCTCATCATCTCATGTAGGTTCATATTTTACGCTCTGTTTTACGTTTTTTGCGCTATTTAACATTTTTTGTTGCTTTATTTTATGTTTTTTGCTTTATTTTCCTTTTTTTTGCTTTATTTTATGTTTTTTTATTATAACAACATTCTGTTTTCATATTCCATGTTGCATTTGAAGAAGAAAAAAGAATGTCTCTAACATGTGCTTCTTCAGTAATACACTATTTTTGTAATGTAATCAAATTTAATGCATAAATCTTTGTTAAGTGCCATGTTACAAATTATTTCATTTATTTGTTACAAATAATTGTATTTATATATTCAGAATGCATATTGCATACTTTGATTGTTGCTAGATAGGACAAACATTATGGTTCGTCCTACCTAGCATCACGGAATGAGGCACTTTATAGAGATTTGTGCACTAGTTTTGATTACAATTTGAAATGGCATTCTTAGAATGAAATATTCACCTGATGTCAACTCTGGCATCCAATCTTTCAAGAAGTAAAATGAACAAACATTTACTGTACCGTTACATCACTAATGGGCTTGCCTTAGATGAGATAATCTTGCTAGCATTATTTGCAAAACCTTTTTTTCCAAAAAGATTTGAAGGGTTCTTTATCTCACTGAGATAAAATCTCAGATTTCATCTAAGTTAAAGACATATCAGAATAGTGAGAATAAAACCCTGTGTACTTGACCCAGAAAATGCACTTTTGCCATGTTATTTTGTTATATTACAGAAACAATGCATTTATCCTTTCTTTTAAATTTGCCATCTGTGTAATACAGATTATATTCAACCAAATATTCAATTTCGTTATGTTGTATAGAACCAGTTGCTAGAATTCAGTATTATATGGAGATTCAGTATTGATGAGTAATTAGATAAACATGCTGACTAGTAGCTAGTAAGTATTCATTGTATATCATTGTTGTTATTTCAGGGAAATGTTTGGCGTAAGATTGTATCTTCCCTGCTGGCTGGGGCTGCTGCAGGAGCCGTGGCCAAGTCCGTCATCGCTCCATTGGATCGCACAAAGATTCTCTTTCAGAGTAAGTCAAGTAGACTAGATAAGAGTGCTGTGGCAAGGTCATTGCACCCTTGCTCTGTAGACTGTAGACTGGATGTGTAGCTCTAATAGTAGGGAAGGAGAAAGGTATGACCAAGTCTGTCATTGCTCCATTGCGCTTTACAAGTTCAAGTTCATTTAAACCACAAAACTTCACAAGACATGATATAATGTTTTACATAAAAAAAGACTGATAATAGTACATTAATCAACATAGATAACTTGATTACATCATAAAATCAATGCTTTTAGGACCCCTTTTGAAGCTAAGCTTGCGAGCGAGGCCCTTTAGTCATAAAAATACATACATTAACAATATGGTAAGGTGAATAAAAAGAAGGTAACGTACGAACGTATATAACGTACACAGATTTTCTTTTAGAGTAAGTCAAGTAGACTGGATGTGTAGCTTTAATACTTAAAGGAAGAAGTAAGGCATGACCAAGTCTGTCATTGGTCCATTGCTCTGTACAAAGATTCTCTTTTAGAATAAGCCAAGTAGACTGGATATGTAACACTACTAGTACGGAAGTGTAATGTAAAATGTCTGACCGAATCTGTCAAATCACCTGCGTACATTTCATACATATAGCTACATACATACATGTCCTGATGAAATGTATATTACTAATCATAAAGGGCGTTGCAAGAAAGTTTTGATTGATTGCAAGTTGCCAAATTTGCAACTAATATTTGCAATCGATTGCAACTCAACTTTCTTGCAACGCCCTACTAGTCTCCTAAATTTCCTAGGATTTTGTTAGGATTAAAGTTTTAACAATTAAATTAAGTTAACTAGATCTAGCTTTTATTCTCCCCCCCCCCCCTCTCTCTCTCTCTCTCGATTTTGGGGATTTGCAATTGATTGCAACTGTCTTGCAACGCACCATTAGTCTTGTAGTTGGTCTTACATGTTTCATTCATTTGTCTGTGTTGTTTGTTTCTTGTTTAGCCTCAGACATGAAGTTTTCAGCAAGGAATGCAGTGGGTGTCCTGAGGGATGTGTACCAGAAGGAAGGATTGGTCGCGTTATGGAGGGGCAACTCGGCTACGTTGGTCAGAATCATCCCCTATGCCGGTATCCAGTTTGCAGCGCATGAACAGTACAAGAAACTCCTCAACACGCACAATACACAGTAGGTGCTTTGTCATCACATGTCGCCTAGCATTTTATGATTGCAAGTTGGGCGTATTAATATTTTGTGTGAGAAATCTGATATAATTCTTGCAAGCAGGATGATGGATGATGGATGGCACAAGGTCACAGTATTCTAATTTTCTGTTATCATCACAAATAAATCATCCATTGGCGAAAGAAGGGAACCCAATATGGACCAAATTTTAGTATTGACGAGAAAATAAGACTCCTTCTATAGTAATTTGTAGGAATTAACAAAATATATTCCTCTGCCCCTCTATTGGGAACAAGTTGAATAGGTGTCAACAAAAGTGTTGTGGAGTCTTCAACAAGCAGCTATTTGATTGAAGATTCCTTTTATGTAATCTCTTAATATATTCTGTGATTTTCTTTTTGAATATCATATTATATTGCTTGCTTTGTTTCCTCATGGAAAAACATGGAATGTAAATCTTCTTTACCATCCCAATTTCTCCATTGCAAGGAACCTGAACCCAGCACGTCGGTTCATGGCAGGTTCCCTAGCTGGTGTAACAGCTGCATCATTAACCTATCCATTAGATGTTCTCAGGGCTAGAATGGCTGTCACTCATAGGACAAGGTATGTCACTCACATAGCATCGCAGATTAAAGCCCCACTACACTACTTATAGCTACTTGCGCCCTCTATATAGCAAACAATGCCTAATCGGTGACCATTGGTCCCCCATAAATCCCTTTTTCTTATGTTGACTGAGAGCTGATTTGATGAGATAACCACCTGTCAGTGACCATGCAGGGAGGCCCAATCCCTCCTGGCCAAACTAGTGCAGTGGGGCTTTAAGCTTACTGACATATCCATTAGATGTACCAATGGTTTGAACGTTATTTAGTCTCCGATAACTGTTGAAAGAGATAGATCTGTTTAATACAGAAATTGAAATTGGAAAATACAGTGTGTTGTGCAGATCATTTTGGTAATATTTCAGTTCATATGTGAAGCCATTATTATGATCAAAGGGATTGGGTAACTTTGTCTCAGATTCTGAAACAAAATCCTGGATCTAGCTCATGCTGCATTGATAATCATAAACCTTTAGGTCCGTCAGGAATCCCATGACTTTTACAAGCCGATCGCTTGTCTAATTATCATGATATGATTGGAAATCGAAATTAAATTTTCTGTTTTCCTAACGGTGTTTATATCACTACAGTCAATTGGGAAAAATGAGTATGGTTAAACCGGTCACTCAAAGATTTTTACTTTTTTAAGGCATTTCATGATCATTTTGAAGTGCAATTTTTGTAGGGCTTCAATATTACATCATATCACAGATACTGATAATACGTAAGGCCATGCATCTCAGATTTTACATTGTTAAACGATGCCTCATAGCTTACTGATGTATCCATTAGATGTACACATGGTTTGAATGTTATTTAGTCTGAGAACTGTTCAATAGAGAAACTTAAATTACAGTGTGTTGTGCAGGTTGTTTCTGGTAACATTTCAGTTCATATGTGAAGCCATTATCTTGATTAATATCAGATGGGTCAAATCTCTTTGTGCTTAAAGTTACAAAGGAATCATGTCCATGTTCCTGATGACACTCAGAGTAGACGGTGCATCCAGTTTCTACAGAGGTTTTCTACCTACGGTACTCGGTGTTATCCCCTACGGCGGCATCAGCTTCTTCACCTACGAGACCCTCAAGAAACAGCACAGAGGTAAGTGGTGTGGTTACTTCTTTACATGGGAAGGTCAAGGAGGTCATTCTTCGGACAGTCTTGTATTGTTTCATTGAAAGATTGAACACGAGGGGCGTTCAATAAGTTCATAACCCGACAATGAAGGAGCAGGTATTTGGTGGCGTAATTATGTTGTATGAATTTGTAATCTTTCCCTTAAAAGGTGACAAAATTTAAAGGTAAAGACCAGTTCTGGTCATGCGATTGCATTGTGAAAGAAACGTTGTGGAATGGATCAGTAAAGGTTGATCATATATATAGCATGTATTGGAGTGTACTGCAAGGTTCTGGAATCATCAAAATGATAAGAAATTTGGCCCAGTCTTGATAAAGTTACAAGCACTGTACACATAAAGATGTATATGGGGCTACGCGACATGTACGTGACACTTGCGCAATATCTATCCGGTCCAAATAGATATGATAATTTGCCAAATATATCAATTAGTAGGTGGTTTCCCGACAAAGTTTGTATCATCACGTATTAGTCAAAACATATTCTTTCACATGATTAGTAATAAGAGCTTCCATTTCATTTTTTGAGAGGGGTGCGTTTCCAAAACTGGTCTTTACCTTATAAGTTCAGCAGCACCCCACCTAAGTATCAGAGCAGCCGTTCAAATTGGAGTACCTAGGACTTTAAAACAAAATGACTATGTCAATGGATGTTGCTCAGCAACCTGCAGTCATCCATTTCATGGCGCTCCAGGAGAAGGTGCTGAAGTGTATCCATGAGCAGAGCTGCCAACCATTCCGTTTTTGCCGGAATTACTCCGTTTTTGCCGGAATTACTCCGTTTTTCCCTCCCAATATGGTATTACGTTTTTTCTTCATAAAATACGTTTTTTATAATTTGTTATAATTTTTTTTTTTTTTACATACCACACGTCTTACAACTGCCCTAAAATGGTGATTTGATCTCAAATTCAATAGAAAACTAATTTTAAAACATACTTAAAAAGAAAAATATTCTCACAAAGAATGAAATGCCGATAATACCAAAATAACCAAAACAAAAAAACCCTGCTTGTATGGAAAAAACAGCATGAGGAATGAACATTTCTGATTTGGAAGTGTGTCACGTGTGGTTATAACTTTCGTTATTATGGATTCCTTTTTTTGGCTTGGAATTCCTTTTTTTTTTGCCATCATGATTCCTTTTTTTGGTCGCACAAGGTTGGCAGCTCTGCATGAGGAGCTGGGACCCGTTTCACAAAACCTTTTTTCACTGAAAAATGACAAAAATCAGTGACAAATCTGCTGATAACCAATCAGAAGCAAGGATTTCAGTAGCTCATAACAAAAACTGTCATTTGTCACTGATGACAAGTTTTGTGAAACGCCCCACTGGTGGCAATATTAGGAGACAATGCTCTTACTTCTTCCAAAGTAAAAAAATGAGCACTCTCTTCAAAGCTTGCCACCAGCTCCTTCTTCTGGAGCACCATGACATTTTGAAGCTTTAAAAAATACCCAGATACAAGCATATACAGTCAAACCTGCTTTAGTGACCACCTGTCTACAACAAGCACATTTTTTTGTTTCCCTTGAAAATGGTTTCTCATTGAAACATGTACTAAAGGTACCTGTCTACAAAGACCACCTGTCTTCAAAGACCACTATTTGTGCTTCCCTTGGGCGGTTGCTGTAGACAGGTTTGACTGTACTTGCATTCTTCAAAGTAAGAGGACATAAACCATTGGTCAAACAATAGAGAACAAATTAACATTTTCTTATTTATTTATTCTTCCATAGAGTACACCAACCGTAAGGAGCCAAGTCCGTCAGAAAGGCTCGCGTTTGGAGCAGTAGCAGGTCTGTTTGGTCAATCGGCTTCCTATCCCTTGGACGTGATCAGACGACGCATGCAGACGGCCGGGATCACCAAGTACTCCTACGACTCTATCCTCAACACAGGCAGGAACATTGTTAGAGAAGGTGGAGTGATTGGGGGTCTGTACAAGGGGCTCAGTATGAACTGGATCAAGGGACCTGTTGCTGTCGGAATCAGCTTCACGGTCTTTGACCTGACCTTGAAATGGTTGTCTCAGAGGCACTTCTTCAGGGACGATCCTTGATGACGCCTCTTTGAGGAAGCCATATGGTGCGTTTACTCTCCATCCATCCATCTGGGAATCCATCTTTATTGCCAATTTCCTCTCTTCTTTTTAGTGGATCTACCAGTAAATACATTCTCTCCATCCTGCTCGCAATGATCAGTCGGTGAATTGAAAATGAGAACCTCTGGATGCCTCATTAAATATTCATGGATTTGATAGAAATCTAGTCCGCAGGAGTAAAGAGCGGAGACCAGTGCAGTTGTGATATGTACATCGCTCATTTTCACAGTTATGTATGCAATTGAAATTTTGAACATGAAATCAGGTGAGTTGAATGGCGATACTCTTTCCTAGTCATCAGGAGCTACAGACATACAGAGTATGTGAGTTTATTGTATTGTTTGTTGTTGAAAAAATATACACAAATTATCCAAATACAAAATATCTGTTATTCTCATTTTGATGACTATTGTTAAGTGTACCTCCCCATGTAAACCAATGAGTTAATCTATGCAACCTTGTTATGTATGTATTGATTATATGTTAATATCAGTGCCTGGCCAGCCCCCACTGCAATTTCATATTAAAACATGTGTGTGTAAAGGGAATGCAAAGATGCCTAATGATTTTACACAGTTTTTTCTCATGGCCAGAATGTAAATCATATCTCACTTCTTATTTTTGTTTTTGTTTTTTCACTCAGGAAAAGAAAAGGAAATTTTATCAGCTTTTGTATCTTGCTACATTTAACTTGATAAGTAATCATATGTACTCTAATAAAGCTACCTTCCTCTCTTAAATTGGGTTTAGAAGCAAATATTCATCTTAAGGGGGAAGTCCACCATGATATTAAGTTGGGTTTTAATAGAAGCAAAAAAATAAGAGAAAGAGCTTGGTAAAAGTTTGATGGAAAGCCGATTAAAAAGAAAAAAAGCTATGAATCTTTTAAGATGCGATCAATCAAACACAAATTGGCAAGTCAACAACTGTGTGACGTATCTAGCAAGGTCCCCTCCCATTTTCCCTGTACTAAATGTTTTTAATACTTTCCCTAAGAACATTATCAATCATTCATTCACCCTAAATATAATTTTTGCCAATATGGTGTTATACAACCCTTGTATGAAACAAATCTATTTTGCATCAATAACTAAGAAAAGTTTATAACATTTCTGTAAAGAGCAAATTGTAGAGGAGCTCGCAAGATACGTCATAGTTTTGCTCATTTGTGTTCTATTGATCACAACTTCAAAAATTCATAACTTTCCTTCTTTTAATTGGATATTGCTCAAACTTTCACTAAATTATTTCTTTCAATTTCTACTTTTATTAAAACCAAATGAATATCACGGTGGATTTCCCCATTAATCTGGTGATCTTAATGCTGTATTCTGCAAGACAGTTCGGGGTTTTTGTTTAAAGAGTGAATTGTGAATATGGACGTATGTGAAATGAGGATTGTTAGTCTTAATTTTTACTAATTCATGTTAACATGATCCTGGGTCTAAGTTTATGTTTAAAGACCCTATCCGATGAAAATACAACTTGATATAAACGGAAAACTGAATGAATGTAGAATAAAAATATAAAGGAATACAAATATAATACCCTTTCATTATTGCACAAAAGCAAGTTAAAACCTCATTTTCTGCACCCCTCCGAATTACGGGTCAACAGGGGTCAAATTTGCTGAAGTTACAGTGACGAGATAACACGTGGACCCGATCGGTGCACCTATATAGGTGAGGCGATGAGCCGTGCTTAATTAATGCAAAGTCATTGTGAATATGCGTACTCCACATATTAGATGATGCCATCAAGTCGATTTGAACAACTTCCGATTTTCAAATCTTTAGATTTTGAGTTTTCAGAGAGCTGATACTCCTCTGACAGACACTAAAATGGCATATAATTGATATTATTGTAATCTATGGCTTATAAGCTTTCCGTTGATATATAATTTGTCCAGTTCATTTTTCAGTTCGGATATGATCTTTAACAAATGAAAACTCAGACCTCGGACTAACTTCCTTTGTCAAACCCGATAAAACCATTGTCAGATTTAATTAATTTTAGTAGAATACAAGCTGTAGAGTATTTATCCCAACTTGTTTTGATATTCATTCGTAGGATGGGATTTCATATTTGGCTGCAAAAGGATCAATTTGTCCTAATACATGTGTATCTATATTTACAACTCGAGCTAAATACAATATGCAAGTGTCAAATTATATCTGACTCTCTTAATAGTTTCATACAAAATGTGAGCTTACCGGTAGGTTAGCAGCTTTATTACATGGTGCCCTTGTTATTTGCTGTTACAGGTTATAGCAATGATTTTTTATGTCTGGTTTTCATTCATGACCCTGTTATTTTGCCTTAAACACCTCTTTAAGTCTTAGTGTCTGTTTAACATCACCTTTAAGCTTGTCTGAAATAGAAGAGTATTTCATTATGCATGGACTTGATTGTGTAATTGGGAGTGGATAATAAGTAAGGAAGGGGCTTACCCTAGTTTTAATATATTGAGAGTTAATGTTCAACAAGATTTAACTACAAACAAGTACATTACAACAATTGTATCTGTCTTGAGGGCTCTCTAATTTTGACCCTCGTCCATCGGCTGGGGGGGGGGGGGCAGCAGTGAATCCGGGGCTTTCTTTTAATTGTTAAAGAAAGCACTACTTTGAAATTTTACACAACAAAGAAGTGGCAAGTACCTATCCTATGCCAATTAGGTTTCAAGGGTGATGGGACATAGGCTGGTTGTGCCCCCCTGCCCCACCCCCCCCCCCCCCTCAAAAAAAAGAGAAAAGAAAAGAAATACATGTATATGCCACTATGTAACATGGGTAGGGGGGGGGGTTGGTGTTCTTTCACTGATCAGATGGTCTGATAATTATTCAGAGGCATTTGATTGTCTACTGTCTAGATGTGTTTTATTCAATTTGGATCTCTGTACTGAAAGATTATACTCCATGTATATCATTGTGAAAAACTACTGAATTGGAATCATCAACTTAACTGTGAATAGGCGGTGTCACACAGAGGCCAAAAATCCGGATTTTAGTTATCCTCTTAATTGGCTGTCTGTCACCAATTATCCCTTCAAAAATCCATTCAAAAATCCTCATATGAAGCAAGATAATTCTCTCTTGAAAGGATTTTCAAGGGTTTTTTTAAGGGATTTTTCTGTCTGACACCAATGTTGAAATAATCCCTTTAAAGGTCAGCGTAAGTTTAACGTGATTGGCTGGCATAGGGTTTTTAACGCGCTATCATAACCTGCGCACAATTATATTAGCGCGCATTTAATGATTGAACGTGTGATGTCACAATGCTTATCTACCTAAACGGCACATGCGCAATGGCCCATCAAAAATCCGGATTTTAGTTATCCGGATTATTCGTAGCCTGTCTGTCACCAGTCTGTCACTGACGTAAATGAAAAAACTAGATTTCTAAAATCTGGTTTATTCAAGATGGGTCGGGATTTTTCTGTGTGACACCGCCTAATGAGAGTAGACTGGTTTACTGACATATTCAAATTTTATGCATTCTTGTTCTTGACAATTCTTGCCCAATGCTTGCCTGACATAGCAACAAGTTATATTTAGAGATTGGATTCCAAGTATTGTAGTTCATTCATTAGTAACAGGTTACTTTAATACCTCGTCACTAGGTCCCCAGGAAAGAAACATCCATAAATGTTGAATACCGGTATGTCAATAAACCGGTCTATTGTCTTCAGGCAGAGACGTGTAGCCTTATTATGTGGCTTCATATATCATACATTGACATTGAAAATATCCTTAATGATTTTACCTCCATCCTGTGTTTTTGTATGGAAATTTAATTGCATGTTCAACCTCGTTATGATTATTTGCAATAGTTAAATCTCATAAGTTTATTTCATTGAGAAAAAAAGGTTTCCTTTGAATGACGATTATACAAAGGCCAAGTATTGATTTGAATATTGAAAATGAGAGTTTATGGTATATGTTACTTCCAATACGTATTTATGAATATATTGTGAATACAAAATATATTGAGTTTATATGTGATAGATTATATTGACATGTTTCTACAATGTTAAACATTAAATGCCGTTGACAATAAATGATACATGCTAAGTGTGTGAAATTGATTCAGCTCTGTTCAAGTCTTTGTTTTGTTACCCCATCAATATAAAACACAATCTCAAAGGTCTTGTATGTTACCGAGTGGACCTAGACCTAGCTGTGTGCCATGAGTTTAGACAGTGAGTGGCACCAGTATTCTGAACAAGGCCAGTGATTGGGGGAGGTGTGGTGGTTTAGCATCTCCCCCTATAAAATTCAAATTGTTCACTTTGGGGTTACCATTTGTAGGTGCCCCTTTTTTCCACAAAGTGCCCATCTCTCGTTTATGCACCCCACTTTGAAAGGATCCCCCCCCCCCCCCCCCCCCGGGTGAGTATATTGGAACAGACTCCCAGAATGTGTGATGAATACCATCTTGAACTCCAAAATACGTTATCATTCTAATCGTTTTTAACTCGCTCGCTCGCATTTCCATCTTGTAGAGTCAAATTAAGACATTGAAAAAAAAACAATCTCGAGAATCACGAGGCATCTGGACCGTGCTTGTCAAAACCATGCATAGTTGTCCTCGGGGAGGGGGGTAATTCTCCGGGGCTAATTTTCCGGGGGGTAATTGTCCTGGGGGTAGTTTTCTGGGGGGGGGGGTAATTCTCCTGGGGAAATTTTTCGGGGGTGATTGCCCAGGGGGTAGTTGTCCAAGAACCATGTTAGGCAAACGGGCCAAATTTATGCGTATACCTTGATGAAGTGCCTTGATATATACGCATTTTTTCATTCACTTGCTACGAATAAATGTATCTCGATAGTCAGAATTCAAATTGCATACAGTAGTTGTTGCCGGGTAAGACAAACATCGTGGCTTACCCAACCTAACAAAACGTACATATGCAATTTGCATTCTGACTATTGAAATACAATCAATCGTAATACATGTATTATCCCTATAATAACTTTAACCTTTTCTCTACGTATTAAATAAACATTAAACAGATAAATGACTCTCTCTCTCTCTCTCTCTCTCTCTCTCTTTTTCTCTTTCTCTCTCATCTGATTATCATTTCTATATTATTACAATGACTTAAATCACAATTATAAAAATATATTACTTCTATACCACAAGCGATGACTTTAAATTGACTTCTGAAAAAAATGATAGTGTGCATAATACAGTGACGTATATATTATATAATGTCATCTTTATACCACAACGTTTCCTGATATCTTGTCACAATGAAATGCATCTATACACATATTTTTTTTTTCGGGAATATGTTTGTGATGTGCCGGTTTGTGTTTGTGAAATGTGTGACAGAATGAAAGGTCACCCTTTCTCCCTTCCCATGAAAGATCCTACACTCTTAATGTCAGCGAGTAAATTGTGCCGAGTAAAACAAGTTGAGTAACAAAATGAGCAATTCAGTACTCAAGCTGGAGTAAGACCTTGATTTTAGTGGTACTCGTCACCCGAGTAATTTGTTACCTTCGATAAAGAGTAAATCAATGACTCAACATTGAGTACGAATTTCGTTTGTATCAATTTTGAGTAAACTACGGTTGGGTATTACGCTGCGGCAGGTGATAAATAAATCAACATTGATCTCTTACCCGAATTTACCTCGGGTGCGAGTGAAAGTTGGATCGATGGAAAGTGCAACTAGCTGTCAATATGCATGTGACACCTGTTCTACACATTTTTACATAATAGCAGCTGTATGTTCCTTTGTCTACCTAAGGAACTGGATATTTTGTACTCTTTCATTGTCCGTCATGTGCATGTCTCGTGCATGCATGTGCGCGTGCAGAAAGATGCGAAAGAACTGAGATACACTCTTAGAAAAAAGGGTGCAAAATAAGAGTTTGCACCCTTTACATAAAAATGAACCCTATTGAAGGAAAAGGGGTTAAAAAAAGGGTGCAATATAAGATTTTGCACCCTTCCCACAAAAATGAACCCTATCGACCAAAAGAGGGTGCAAAATAAAAGTTTGCATATTGCATGCATATTCATGATTACTTTCCACGTGTTCACATAAAAATACATTTATCATGATTTGTTAAGCAAATTATGACAATGCACATCAATTTTTTGATTTTGTATTTTCCTTTGGCAATCATTAACCAATATATTATTTTGTCTGATCATGTTACAATTACATTCACGTTTTAGCAATAGATATATTGATTATATGATTACTAACCAAGAAACATCATGCATGTTTAATATGTATTTGTGTACGAGCAAATTTTACCAGTATTCCTCGATGATGGGTGCAGGATTGCACCTTTTAAAGGGTGCAGGATTGAACCCCTAAAGGTGCTGCTATTGCATCGGTTTGCACCCCTAATGGAGTAAAAACATGTACTTAACTTAGTACATGTTTTTACTCAATATTGATTGAGCAACCATGTCCCTGGAGCAACTAAGCGTTACCCAGAAAACATACTCAATATTTGAGCAAAAAAATCGCTCAAACAATTTGAGTCAAAACATGTACTCGTTAATTGAGTAAAATTTGGCTCAACTCATGAGCAGTTTCTTACTCGACATGAGTTGATTACGTTTCTACCCAGTACTGAGTAAAAAAGGAAACCGCTAAACAAAGAGTAAATATTGAGTAAAGGTTGACTCATTCAAACTGAGTAGAGATTTAGTCTTTTATTGAGTAATATTTTTACTCAACAGATGGGTAGATTTGTTACTCAACACATGCTGAGTAAAGTTTACTCAAAAGTCAGGTGGTTTCCTTTTGACCACCCAAAAGAGTAACATTTTGACTCAAATTGAGCAGTTTTTTTTTAGAGTGTACCGGTGAGAAAAGTGTCCTCAACATATTCAACAGATTAATTGGAGAATAGTTCTTTCAGTAGTGGTATACAATTTTTTATTTTGTACAAGTGATTTGCCGAATAAAATATAATCATAATAACAAGAAAACTCCTCGAGGAGATCAAAGTATTAATTTATCGAGCCCGGTTCATGTTTATGAGCGGACAATATTCGTATCAACCCTTATTATCTTTAAAAATAATACATCATCTAAATTTCAAATATTATTACACGCTCCTACACGACAAAGCTGTTCAGACAGAGATAATATTTACATCGCTGATTAGATGGTGCCACATGAAAAGGATGAGAAAGCTGGCAAACGAAATTACTTTTGTAAAATCTCGGAGCCTGTTCTGTCATATCCTCCCAAACCGGTAATGTGTGAGCAAACACTAGGGTGGTATTCTCGAAAGCGGCCTAAGTTAGGCCGCTTTCGAGAATACCACCCTAAGACATCTTCTGACAAAGTTGTTCAGAGACTGTTGTACATGCAGTTTCTCTTGTTATGCCCCCGAAATATGGAACACCCTCCCTTATTATGTCAGCACTCCCACTTTCAATAATATGATTGACTTTTTCGAGAAGAATTGAAAGACACACCTCTACAATGGCCGAATGTTTATGGAGGAAAACGATGCTGTATTTTATTTCTTTTCCTTTTAATTTTTTTAATTCGCATCAATTTGTCATCTTTGCTCATTGAGCAATATTTTTTTGGATTTTGCGCTATATAAAAAGCAATTGTATTTATGACTTGAATGTAATAATTTAAGGGCTAGACGGAGTGAAATCGGATCGACTTGAAGCTCTATTTTAGAGGGCTTGAACTTGACGGCTATGGTTGGGCTTCAATAAAATCCAATTTTATTGGCTAAGATGGACTAAGTCTTAACTGGCCTATGGCCGTTATATCAGTACTCAACATCCGATATATAGGGCTACACACCAGACTGCCTGCACTGTAAAAAAATAATAGTCGAAATAACTCAATAAAATTGAGGAAAAGAATTGCCTTATTTTTATTGAGTAAATATTACCTACGGCATCTTAAGTAGAATTTACTTATTTTGCTGAATAAATTTTTACTCAGTTAAATCGAGTTACATTAACGTAAATAATTTAAGTATTGTAATCAATTTAGATAATTAAAAAAAAGCTATGATAGGATTACATATTGCACGATTTGGTACCCATCTAATCTAACAAGTAACATCCACTAATCATTCACTACTTCTATTTAAGATTTAACCGTATACATATATCTACCACCATCACAAACTATTACATACGCTTCCATTCGACACATATTGAAAGGCTCCAAATTGTATATATACTTGATCGTAGCATCTTAAAAGGAAAATTGGTTGACAATTTCCTGAAATATCAAGTTTTGATTTGTTTTGAACTGGGTAACAATTACAAATTGTCTTGTCTTTGCTTAGCCATGTTAAATGAATTAGTAAATGTTTTAAAGTCCTTAAATTTTCATTCAGCCACAAAAAAGAATTGTTTTATTTAAAAAAAGAGTTTAATTTGGTCTTAATGAATATTCATAAATTATGTAAATATTTCTATTACGCACTGCATCGGTCCTTACTTTAAAAAGATAAGAATAATCAACATAAATTGTTTGAGTAATACGTATAATTTCTGATTTTGAGTTAAAATTACTAAATTAATACAAGCTGAAATTACTTAAAGTTTTTATGTATTTGATTTTACTTAAATATTCCACGTATGTTCTACTAAATTGAAAGTTTGAGTTAGCAAGACTTAAATTTAGTGCGTAAGTGGCAAAACTAATGTTTTCAAGTAAATTCTACATGGAAAAAATACGTAAAAATTACCAATGAACAAATTCTTTTTTACAGTGTGGTAAACCTCTGGGTAAACCTTAAAACATCAAGTTGAGGTATCCCTACAACGTATACACGCTTTATCATCTCCGTGAAATTTGACAAGAGTGGTGTGATCAAGGCATCATCAAGCTACCCGTCTACGAACGAAGTTCGACCCAGTCGCTTCTTTCGGATGATGACATTTAAAGTCTATCAGTTTGCATAAGACCCGAAATTCGAATTGGCCGCCCGCGTGTCACGGGTTGATCCTGATGGCCATGATGGCATCATTCGTATTGCATTCCTCAGAACCAGGACATCCCCGTAGACAACCCACGAGATCTGCAATGTCGGACGACCCGTAAACCCTCAGAAAAGTTGTTTGAAAGCCAGCGAAAGCCAGCCTCCGACAGCTCGCGCGGTCTCATGAGCTTTTTGGTCTCGTGGGCCGCTGGAACTCGTGAACTCTCAAACAAATGCGTAGAAGGCCCACTAGACTGACCTTATCAGCCTCGGGGACCGTGCGTAGCCCTTACGAACGTCTGTTTGCCTGGCCAGGCGCGTTTCATCCATGCAGACGTAGCCTTACATTCTCTTCGGAATCGCACATTAACAAAGCTGTAGACGATAGGATTAATGGCGTGATTCACATTCAGTGTAAGAGTTAGCAAATAGACGATCGTAAAACCAGCTTTATTTTGAAAAAGGGCCATTATTAACCAAGCTGGAAAGCACTGAAACACCATTAGCGGAACCCAGGTCACGAAGTAGATGACGGTTATGAGAAATATCATCTTTGAGATTTTGTTGTTTGCTTTAATTCGCTCGCGGTATTTGTTAATGTGAGTATTTGCTGCCACCAAAAATGGGGGATGAAATTGTCTTGGGACTCGATCACGGGTCGATCGGTATATTGTGCTTATCACTGGCTCAGGTATGGGACTGTTTGGGCTACTTTGCGAATCAGATGAAAGTTTTTCTTTTTTTCGATCACCCGATAGCGTGAAGGAGTGAGTTGTGTTTGATGTCATAGCTTTAACGGTACGGTATGGTTGCTCATGACTAGACGTCGATGCAACATCTTTCATCCCACCTGATTGTCCAGATGCATGGGGATCACTGATGGTTTCATCTGACTTCCAAGCCACGCGAGTGACTTGAGGTTTGATCCTGTGATCTTTGAAAGCAATATGGGGAATAATTATTTTCCGCGAATCTCTTGAACTCATTTTAGTTATACTTCCTCGTTTGTCCAGGATGCGCGCTTTCTTCCGACGACTGTCATCGAGTTTGGTGTCACTGTATCGGAGGGACCACACCCTAAAGGTCCGTGCTTTATTACGTAACGTTTTGTATATAGCTGTGTAGATGAAGATGATGACTATGAGAGATACACAGTACATTCCAAGGGTGAGGAAACTGTAGTTATGAATGATATTTGCATGGGCAGCATCTATGCTGCACATCGAGACGGAGCCATAACGCCTTATACCAGCCGAGAACAGTGCAACTGAACCAACAGCGGCCGCCAAAAGCAAACACACAACGACCGTGATACGGGCACGGCTGGGCGTCACAAACCTTTTCAGTGGTCTACATACAGCGAAGTAACGGTCGACGGTAATACATATAGTTAGGAACATAGAGAGAAATGTCCCGATGAGGGAACAATAATGGGTAAGCTTGCAGAGGTCGGCATTGGTATAATTCTCCTGGTTATAAGACGAATAGATCTTCAGGGGCATCAGAAGACACACATAAAGGTCTGCCACACCTAGCGCCAGGAGGTACACGTCTGTGCTGGATTTTGTTCGTTTACGAGCGTACACGAGGACGATGAAGACGTTGCCTGGGATGCCAACTGTCATGATCAAAGCTCGGAAGGCGATGCCTAATGCCAGAAAGATTTCCATGATAACGTACGTCCAATATGCAGTATACCGAGCTCACAGAATGAAGGACGTCTGTGCCGGATAGAATTCCTATATAAGTAAATTGTGGGGAAAATTGATAAGATCTTCAGAAAAGATAAGGTTACAATCATTTTGTTAATAATAATACGAGCATTGTTTTTATTTTCTGGAAGACTACAGGCCTGAATGTTATTTTAATCTCTAAATAGAATTTACCGATTTTTCTCTGTTTTAGTGTTCCTCCTTTTCTTTTTTTCACCAACGTCTACTACACTGATGCAGAATCAGTTCCAGGGTATGATAATGTTTTTGTATATTTTATGCGTTATTATTTAAATAATTCACTTGAATACTCTACTATCATCCTCACCAAGAGATCATTGTCCTTTCTGTGTTATAAAAGGGGATATAATTCCTAAGTTATGCAAATAATTAGATGTATAATATTAGAATTCTATTTATAACATTACAGTACTGTACTAACCCTCTTCGACTTTACTTTACTTTACTGTAACAGTAAAGTAAAGTAAAGTCGAAGAGGGTTAGCATAATTCCTGGTGCTAGGCAATGAGACCGCAGAAAGTACATCCAAAGGAATTAAAAATTTAAATGAGGTAGATGCCCTGTAGATAGATGTGCGGTAAGTAGTCATCTTTTCAAAGGGTAAATTGGCCAGTAATGCATAAAAGGAAATTCATTTCTACTTTTGGAAATCATAATTTCATTTTCATATGGGCTTTAAAATGTATTTTTGGATAATGTGCTAGGAAAAAACTCTAAAGAACATTTCCAAAAACATTACACTATAGATTTACGAGCGTCATCGTGTCTAGCATGTTTCTTTCACGGAATATAGAACAGGACAGAAACATTAACGAGATGTCGCTTCACTTTTTAATACCGCTTTGCACTCGAAAGTACTCACAATAAAAATTGAATGGAAAACAAGTACCATTTCAAGATGGGAGCACAATAAACATCATTAGTTAGGTACAGAGGGACAGAGTTTCGAATGAAGAGGTGTTGCATCGAGCTCAAGAAAAGCGGGTGCTGATTCAAACAATTAGAGAGAGACAGAAGAAATGGCTTGGACACATAATGCGGCATGATGAGGGCTTGATGCTCAGAGTCATAGAAGGTCGTATTCACGGAAAGAAGAAGAGGGGAAGACCTCGTAAAGGCTTTCTAGATGATTTAATCACAGAATGTGGAGCAACAGGGTATGAAACGCTGAAACGGATGGCTCAAGATCGAAGAGCTTGGAGAGACACTTGATATAAAATTTTGATTGGGTCACTGAACCTGTCATAAACTGACAGATCACTATTGATGAGTTAGGTACAAAAACGGCTTCAACAGAAAGATTTAATGCTGAAAACGAAAGAACCGACTGATTTTTTATTAAAAATATGTCCAACGTGCCAACATTTTCATGTTTTAGGCGCCCACCATTGTTTTTATGCATTTCAGAACAACTTAATTGGCTAGAAATTTTTATTTGGTGTGGAAAACTTACTATGAATATTTCAATAAAATGTGGTATAGGTCAGCGTTTTTCAACCGGGGTGCCGTGAGAGAGCTTAAATCAAAATATATTTTTAGATTCATTTTTAAATTAATGTCAATGTCATGGAAACAAAATATCAGAAACCGCTATGCATTTTTATGAAGAAATAACATTTTAAAGTCAATTAAGTGTCTTGTCTTCCTCGTTCGCTTCGCTCACTCGCAACATTTAGAACATTTCCGGGCAGCAAGGTGCTTGAATATTATTTTTTAATATTGAAATTTCATTTTTTACCTCGTTCTTATATTCGTGCATGCATCGAGGTTTTTTTGTTCAATTTTGAGATGATTTGTCAACTATGTGTGTTTTTAAGGTATAATTATTTAATTTATTTATATTATAAGATTATAAATACAATGTACCTAGTTTGTATTTTAGTGTTTAAGTTTTATGTGGAAAAGTTCAGAAATAAATTAAAATCAAACAACAACAATATAAAACTTTAGTATTCATGTATTGGACAGTTAGGTGTCCGCATATATATCTAGTGTGTTTTGTGTACAAAATAACATGTTTACCATCCGGAAAAAAAAGAATGATAGAAAATAATTTGTCTGTATATGAATTTGGTTTAAGGGAGACGCGAAACTGTTTTATTTCTCAAAAGGGTGCCGTGAATATAAAATGGTTATAAACGCTGACTTAGACACTTAAAGCTCAATCATACCCCTTTCTTCATACATACAGAAGTAAACTTTGCATTGAATGAGTCGGTTTAAAGAGGAATACAAAAGAAAAAAGTCTTGCGAATTGCTGAAACGATCTGGCTTTCTCAAGCACAAATTCTTTGAGTTAACCGTACAGTAATCAATGTAATTAACATAACTATAAACAGGTTAAGAATTCTATTAATCAACTTGTAGCAAATTTACCGTTTTATTCAATATCTGGCCTGGGACTCGAAAACCACAACCACTTATCAACAATCCGTTGATTTTTTTTTTTAATCCTCGACTACTTTCTATCGCATCATGTATGAACTGTACAATGGCTTGAAATGTACGAAATAAACAAATTTTTCAAATTGGGATGCAATAATGTATACATTAGATGTCACAATCTCCATATTCAATCAGTTCGTTGATGCTGTCACTCTAAAAGTTGTTGAGTAAAATCTAAAAGTTGTTAACAATTTGCAATACTTACGGAGAATTTCTCTTCCTTCGCAGACATTCGTTTGATTATGATGATTGAAAAGGATTGTATCCTATTGCCTCCTTTTGAGTGGTTTGTGATGGTCCGTGTGGTACGGCGATCTGCTCGCAGACTGATGATATTCAACAGATGCTGGGATATTTCATTTTGTGACGTGCATTTTCGGTCCCCTGATTGGCTGTTTAAAAGCTCATGTGCGCTGCTCCAGATAACTTTAGAGGTTATAATGAGAGAAGATGTGGGAGGAGAGAGTGAGAGAGAGTGAGAGAGGGATAGAGGATGGGAGAGTGTGTGAGAAAAGAGATGAACGGGTGAAAGAGAGTGGGAGAGTGAAAAGAGAGGGGAGAGGGGAAGAGAATGAAGAAGGATGTATGATGAAGAGAATGGGGGAGGGGCCAGAGGTAGAATAAATAATGTCACCACAATTGAAAATTCATACTTGTCTATCAAAATATCCCGCACTGGTTTCATGCGTACATTTTGCAGCAAGCAGAACCAAAGATGTCGATTTGGGGGAGGGTATGATACACTACACGTAACAATAAATTATTTCAAAGGAAATCAGATTTTTTAAAAGCTTTGGTATGTAGGTCTAGGAATGTTGATAAATCCAGATTAAGTGAAGCAATTTTATGCTCATTTACTGGTAAATTGTTACTGTTTTCCTATACTAGTGTACTTTGGAAAAACTATGTGTCTCTGACAATATTTTGCATCTAACATGATTTATTTAAAACACTTTTGCCAATTAATTACTGAAAGCTCATTTTCATCTCATTCCAAGCGCCAATTCTCTCTAATTCTCTCTCTCTCTCTCTATTTATACTGTATATAATCATTCTCATTTATTAATTGATTCATCTGTCAGAATCATATAGTACAATCACAACTATACGTCGTATACTGTTACCATTATTACCAGAAGAAATTAGTTTAGATCGAAGGCAAGATCTGTCAATTAAATCAAACGCTTTCCTGTCATCTATACAAAGGCACAATAAATTATCTTACGACGGGGCAAATACAAATCAACCAAGCCTTAATTGCAGTGCAAATTAAGTTTTAAAAAATTTGATCAATAGTGCTATAACCTCGTCTAAAACCAGCTCGTTCATCACCAATAATTCCGGCACATTCTGGGTATTCTGTGAGCCTCGCATTGATACATGCAGTAAATAATTTTCCTATACACAAGTGGGATACCCCTTTAATTGTCAGGATCGTCTATCGAGTCTTTCTTTTTATGCAAAGGTTTTATCATACCTATACACCGCACAGACGTCACTAATCCAGATACAAGAGCGATGATAAAGAACTATAATACGCAGAAAGCATCAGGGCAGTGTTTTAGATATTCGTTCATAATGTTGTCAACGCCACAGGCCTATACAGGTAGTTATTACCAATCTCATGATGATATTCGTAACTTCTCTACCGTACATTCCTTTTTAATAGACTTTTAAGTATAATACTTTATAACTTAAAGTTCAAACTCCGCCTCAACTTCAGCATTTGAATCTAAAGGATTTGTACTTGATTTTTCAAAATGTATTTTTTTTAAATAGTGAAACATTACCAGATTTTTCACCTGAATAAGTTGCTTTATTATAAATATTCCAGTACTCCTTAAGTTCAGTGCTCTGCAAATTACGCCGCATAGCAATATGCATGTCCCTGTGATAGTTTCTTATAGACTTTCTGATAAATTTCTTATATTCTTTAGTTTTATTCCTTATTTCAGCTCCCGGCTCATCACAATTAATTCTTTTCAATCTGCGCTTACCCTTTAGGTCGTATCAGGACAATTACCCCATGGAAAATGGTCCCCGGAAAATGACCCCCGGAAAACTACCCCCGAGGACAATTACCCCCCACTACAACTATCCCCCGAGGACAACTCCCCTCCGAGGACAACCCCCCCCCCCTTCCCCTCCCCCCGAGGACAATCACCCCCGAGGAATTTGCCACACTGTGACGTATAATGCGAGCTTCTCTCCAAATTGCTATACACAGAAAATTTCATAAACTTTCATTTTCTTAGTTTATGTATGAAGTTCATTTTAGTCTTTTCAAATTATTCAATTCGATGTGGTGGAGGGGGGGGGGGGGGGGAGGGGGTTGAAGTTTCCCTATTACCTCGTAGTTCTGCCACCGAGTAAAGTACAGAATTACATTGCAATACATTGAACAATACATTGCGCACAGAATCGCCGTTTTCACGAACCGGCACAGCCCAACGCGCAACGAAATAAGTACATTCTGAGAAAAACGCGTTTTACGTTTAGCCCGTTTTGAATTCGCCAGAAACATGCCTTATGTCAAATTTTATATCACAAAATACATATCAATGAAAGGAAAATATTCTGTATTTTCTATACATTCCATTTGTTAAGCATAATGACAATTACTATTAATATTACGAAGCTTTGGACTCTCGTGCCGGTTCGTGAAAATATTATTTTGCTGTTTACGTAGCAAAAATATTTTCACGAACCGGCACAAGCCACTGTGTCGTTTTTCCTATGTAACTTTACGCGCAAGACAAAAGCGCTCGCGCTGTCTTAGCGCGTATTTTATTTTCACGAACCGGCACAACCGCCTGTGTCGCGTCGTCTAGGTCTTGTAAGCGCAAAGATATTTTCACGAACCGGCACAGCCCATTGACTTATAACGGCGCGTGCCGGTTCGTGAAAATATGAATCGTGCTTTTTGGCTCGTGTGTCGTTTTTGTCATTTGTGTAACCATGGATATCTCAAAAACTAAACCGTTTTGGATGCTGAAATTTGGTGAGATGAAAGATTGTTGATAACTTATGCTAAAAATGCAAAAAAAATAAAAACTACATTTTGAAGGGATTTCGGTGGCTTGTGCCGGTTCGTGAAAACGGCGACGAGATGAGTACGCGTTACAGCCTGTCTCCTCCAAAATGGCCCAACAAAGAAATTAGGATGCAAGATTTCATTAATTTTGCATCATCTGTAACTTTTATAATCAGCTGATCGGGTATTTATTTTTAAAAATTAAGGCTCCTTAACCGCCGGGGTGCCGCAAGAAAATTTTAGTTACATGACAATTTCTTTTTGGAAAACGTTGATTTTGTGAAAAAGAAATATCAGAAACGGTTGGAGTATGTAATTTCAAGAGAAAATAGAAATTTAAAGATAATAGTGTCTGTCTTCCTCGCTCGCTGACGATATTTTGATAGCAAGGCGCCCGAATATATATTATATCTTTTATTTCGAAATTACATTGTTACCACACTCATTACAAAAAGAAACATAATTAATAAGGGCAACCAGAGGCCCGAATATCCGAATATCCTCATATTCGTGTATCAAGTTCATGACCGAATATATTACTTTGTATTTAATGTACATTCGGCGGCAAGGTGCCGGTGTGACGGCAGATCTTGTTACCTTGGCGGATCGTGTTCTCGGAACAAAATCTGCCTAGCAGATATCGTGATCAGCAGCGGATATCGTACCCGCTACAACCAAATCTGCCGTTAGTGAACACGGCGGATAATGTGCATTGGCGGATTTTGTTCCTATATAGCTACAGGCAGTGGCGAACCTGGCATACCGCGTCAGGGGGGGGGGGGGGGGGGTTTGGGGGGGAGGGTGTTTGGGGGGGGAGGGTTTTCCCCCCTCCCACGGTATTTTGATGTTTGCGATCGCGCGATTTCATGCATACCCGTACCTTACTTATGTTTTGTTGATTTGAAAAGTCTTCATAATTCGAAAAAGATTGTTTTATTGGGAGGGGGGGGGGGGGGTTAGGGTTAGGGGTGTGACACCCAAATTTGCTGCCAACTTTTAAGGGTGCGACGTCATCCAAATTTGCCGATTAACAAATGCATAGCATCTACCACCCTCCTTCCCTATCCTAAATGTTAATTATATCATGGTTTAATTAGGCTCTTATCAAATTAAAAAACCTTTTGAAGTAATCATTACCCCCTATAATATTGAAACATGCAACTAATTTGTTTCTACATCGTGATCGACCTGAAAACAAATACAAAAAAGTAATTAGCCCCCTTTTTGTATCTGAATCCACATATCAGTGATAAAAAATAATCATGCGAGCGCGAGGCAACAGTGACAGGAACTGGGCTTATGAAGCCCTTCAAAATTTCTGTCGGCAAATGCGTCACTCTTTTCCTCTTTCCTTCCCTACTTCTTTCATTTTTCTCTCTCTCTCTCTCTCTCTCTCTCTCTCTCCCTTTTTCTTTCTCTTTTTCTTTCCTTTCTTTCCCTTTTTTCTTCTTTTCTTTCTTTTTCTTTTTCTTTCCTTTCGTTTCCCTTTTCTCTTTTCTTCTTTTCTTTCTTTTTCTTTTTCCTTCCTTTCTTTTCCCTTTTCTCTTTTCTTCTTTTCTTTCTCTTTCTTTTTCGTCGGGGGGGGGGGGGGCAATCCGGCCCCTTCCCCCATAGGTACGCTAGTGGCTACAGGACATGGTCTGATAATTCTATCGTGAATAACATGGCGGATTGCTAGACTTAAATTGTCTGATTTGTTCGTATTGGACATCGAATCTGTAGGCTATTCCGAAAAGCATCCCCCCTTTATTGCATTGACGCCCACAGGCGACAAAGCCTTGTTGTCTCTCTTTCTTCTTGTCCATTCTTCTTGTCCATCGTTCTAATTTTATGTTAAAACCAGCATAATTGACATTTTGGCATTTTTGTTTATTTATGCCCGAGTGGGTCTAATGGCCTCTAGAGGCCTGCATAAGACCTCCTCCCCAACTGCTGTTTTAACAGAAATAAATCATAATTTAATTACGTATTATTTCATTTCATTAAACATTTTTCCTGTGATCCAGTCTCTGTGCTTTTTCATTTTCTTTCTTTTCATTTATAACTAAAATGAAGGCAGATATGGGAAGGGTCATGATTGGTCAGAGCAAATTGACGTGTTTGTTTGGAATCTTTCAAACTTTTGTATTACTGCATTTGTTAGCCAAGAAAACCTTTTAGAATAAAACAACCTGACTCCCATAGTAGCGTTTTAAACATTGGTAAGCCCCCCCCCCCCCCAAAAAAAAAAAAAAAAACCAAACGGATTCCTTTGATTTTATATGATAAATTGCAAGAAATAGAAATTATCAACGGCTTCGATCATTTCTTTAAAAATAGATTTATAAGCTAATAAAACAATATAGACCTAATAAACTTAAATTTGTTTTACCCCTATTTTCAAACTATTCTCGAATCCTTACAGAGTATAATTCAGGTTATTTTGCCACCTTTAGAAGTTGTCCGCATCCAATAGACGAAAGGATTATATTGTATTTCTTTATCAATTTAAAATTTGCCATTACTGTGCATCCCTTACAGATTTATAACGTTTTTTTTTATTCGGTTGTACTGATTACGAAACTTGAATTGTGGGGCCGGGGGGGGGGGGGGGTGATCGAGGCTCTTTGCATCATCCCATATCCTCCCTTCATTTATTTTTTTTTGGGGGGGGAGTGAACTTTAAGGTCACTCTACATGATAGAAAAAACAGATTTTAAATATCATAAACTATTTTCTTAATTGTAATGGGTTTCATCAGTATAGTTATTGTTCAATACTGTAAAGACAGTGTAGGACACGGGCGAGCTGATGTGGATAGCGAATTTTTGGAATCATTGGAATTTTTATTTCAAAATAATTATAGCGCAAATTCCCTCACAGTCATCGTCCTTTCATTAAAACTAACGGTGTAGCGTTTTGGGAAAATAAACCTTGAATTTCTGGTACACCTGCCCTCGCTTTCTATCAGCACAAATAGTGAAGATATAGCAATTCTGATACAGAAAGAGAAAAAGATTTGCGAGCGAGCGAGCAAGCCAAAATAATGAAGTTTTTTTCACAGAAATGTTTTTTCTTCTTTTTCATCCAGCATAATTCTATTGTCAAGGAGGGGTGTACAAATTGGCGATTATGGAGGAGGATTATTGTTTACTTTCCTTCATAAGACACAAAGTGTAATATACATGTTGGTCGCCTTTCTATCACAATGGATTACCATCTTTATCAGAAAGGAACTTGGATTATGATAATAATCGAGAACATACTTTGTGAGCAAGCGAGTGATCTGGAATTTTTTTTAAAACTTCGTCATAGAACGCTTGTTTTTATATCCAGAGATATTTTTTATTCATATATAGATTTACTTTTTGAAATAGTGATAAAAAATATCATCATTGTCTGGAATATACTATTACAATGAAGATCCTGGTGATAAATACAATGAAAATAAATAGTGCTTGAATGAAATAAGTATAACTAGAGATGATATATTCCTTTCCCTTAACTAAGATATTACCTTTAAATAAACTGATTTGAAGTACGGTGTTAAACCTAGTGTTGGTGCTTAATTTCCCGTACAACACCTCTTAACTAAAACTTGAAGTCACACATTCTTTCACTACACAAGTCCACAACAAACGGGTGCAAACACACTTAAACACATGCCTGTTGTGGCAGGCGCGTAGCCAGGGGGGGGCGGTGGGGGCGGTCGCCCCCCCCCCAAAACGCCGGCCAAAAAAAAAAAAAAGAGAGAAAAAAAGAAGAAAGGAAGAGGACGTAGGAAGAAAAAGGATTAAGAGTCGAGAACGGTACAACGAATCGTCTTCTTTCTCTAATAATTTAAAGAAACGTCTAAGCTTCCGGGCTTCGCGCGGGAGGGGAGGGGGGGAACTGAATTCAGATAAGGATTAAGAGTCGAGAGCGGTACAACAAATCGTCTTCTTTCTCTAATAATTTATGAAACGTCAAAGCTTCCGCGGGAGGGGGGGGGGGGGAACTGAATTCAGACAAGGATTAAGGGTCGATCGAGAATGGTACAACGAATCTTCTTCTTTCTTTAATAATCTAATAAAACTTCAGAGCTAATTCCGCGCTACCGCGGAGGAAGGGAAACTTGATACAAAAAAAAAAAATTAAGAGTCGAGGACGGTACAACGAATCGTCTTCTTTCTATAATGAAACGTCAAAAGAAACTGAATTTAGATAAGGATTAAGGGTCGAGAACGGTCCAACGAATCGTCTTCTTTCTGTAATAATCTAATAAAACTTCAGAGCTTCCGCGCTACGCGCGGAGGCAGGGGAACTTGATTCAAACAAAGATTAAGAGTCGAGGACGGTACAGCGAATCGTCTTCTTTCTCTAATGAAACGTCAACAGAAACTGAATTTAGATAAGGATTAAGAGTCGAGAACGGTCCAACGAATCGTCTTCTTTCTCTTATAATTTGATGAAACCTCAAAGCTTTCGCGCTTCGCGCGGGAGGGGGGAAACTCCCCCCTCCCTGCACCCTCCCCCCTAGGAGACCGTATACCACTCATAAAAACGATACCTTCAGAATGGAACGATAGCTGCAAAACGGAACACTATCTGCCAGCCACTCTGCGTGGTGGGTTACAATATCTGCCGGCAGATTTTGTGACGGGAACAATATCTGCCGGCGGATTTTGTTCCGCGAACACGATCCGCCAGTCACACTAAACGCCGTCACACCGGCATACAGTACTTTAAATCGTTTCTAGTATGTTGGTTTTTCCCATTTTGAAAACTGTCTTCTCTTTTTTAATCCTTGCTTGTTCACTAAATTTAGAAGCAAATGTGCCCATATGTGTGTACATAGCACTTGACGAGTGCCAGAGTGATGCAAAATAAATAGTCTGTGAAGCATTTGGGATTGGGAGAAATAACGCTGCTCCAGAGAAATGTATTTTCATGCATTTTGAGACGCGCCGGACAATTACCTAAAACGTACATCCTTCGTGGAAAACAGGAACAGCACTGGTGTTGCATAAATAATAATTAAGAGAAATGTGTAGAAATAAGGAAAATAACGTGCTAGTATTTGAACGAATGTGGGCTCATGCATGGGATTTTATGCCAACATTTTGAACATTTTGAAAATCCTGTCACGAATTCAAGTCTTGTCCCGCATTGACCCTCATCCGCGAACCAAAATCGTGCTAGTGTCAGGGTGCCTTCAGGGTCCCCTAACTCTACACGCCCTCCCCCCCCCCCCCCATCCTTTGGAGACGCCCCTGTGTGTAACGTCCTACGTCAAACGTAGCAGTCCACTATTAATATCCAGTTCAGCCTGAGTTAGGTAGTCTATGTTATAAAGCCTCTCATCAATAACATTATAATTTCATGTTTAGAATTGATCTTTAGAGTATTTTTCCACTGAGTTCTCAGAGATTTGTATGAACCATCAGAGCAAATAACTGGTTACTCACAATGTTCCTTTACACCAGTGTCTGGAAGAGTAGCATTAAAGGTAATTATGTCCCATTTACAGGCCAAAAAAAATGAAAAAGGTTAAATTCCAACGGCATTTGAAAGATAATAATGTAGAACTTCCCTCAAAATGAAAGGGATTGAAAATGTTGAAATAATTGAACACGTATATATGCAAAGCCCTACAAGACTGTCACGATTAACTCCCGAACCCCATTGTAAAAATACGTATAAACCCTTGTTTGTGTCAAACACGTCATGGCTTACACATTTGTACATGTAAATGATAAACAGATTTGCATCAGGCTTCTTTACAAATCCATGTTGATGTGGCTATTTTCTTGACGTAGTACAATTTTATTGCATAAGACCTTGTAAACCTGTCAATTAAACACTCCATTGCACCATCAATAAAAAAAAAGTCATTACGGACACATTAACAACATGTAAAGTGATAAACAAGTTATCATCAGACTTCTTCACAAATCCATTTTGATGGGGAAGAGTTTGTTTAATATTGATAATAGATTATTTTGTTAACACAATCTAACTTTACGGTCGACTATGCCATGCCTCGGTCACAACTCGTCGCCCGCCTTTAAGAAAGTCTGCCTGCAAGAAGGGCCCTAATGCCATGGTCATAACTCCCCGTGTTTTTTTTTCACGTACGTGTCCGCAGCTGCAGTTGGGTCACAAATCAAGCTCCAGCGACTCGTACGTCCTTCTTACGATCCCCTGCGCGGGGGCACCTTTTACTCTCCTTACAATAATATAATATCATTCCCTGCAAGAATCATTGATTACAATCATTACAAATTCGTCTAGATGTGAGGGAACGAGCTCACTGATTTCATTTTACTCTTGGCTGCTTTTGCATTTTAACACATGGCTGCTTCAGCCAGAACACCCAAGAAAGCACACACAAAGAAACAAATAAGGATACAGAATCGAGATTAATAGTGAGCTTTTGAAAACAGGACGATGCGCGAAATCGTTCACTCACCTTACGTCCTGTTGATTTTCAGGTTAATCAATTAACAGGACGGAGAAGTGTATTGTGTACACGCCATGGAAAATTGCAGAAAGGGGACATAATATTATGTCATAAAGGAGAAAAACCACAATTCGAGCCCTGAAAACCTATTTGTTGATTTGTCCGTTGCTGGTTGGGAGGCTGAATCGACATGATGAGTGTCTGTTTGTTGAATTTGTTATATGTAATGTCAATTAGTTTTACTTACAATGTAGATGTAATTATAGGTGCATTGGTTTACTTTCCCATAAATATTTTGTGTCATTTGCTTATCTATTTTGTTATTCATTGTTGTATTAATGTTGTTTATAAATTCAAATTATTTTGTCATGATTGTAAAGCGCATAGAGAAATTTTCAATTTATTATATACTTCATAAATATTCTCTATTATTATTATTATTAAAGGAAAAGATGAATGGATAAAACAGAAAATAACATGAGGAAACCCATGGCGATAATGAATTATGGCTTATACTCTGTTATTTTCGTAACGCCCCGTGTAACGTATTAAAATCTTTGCAAATCTCTTTGTCACAATGCAAGTGACGTTATAGTCTACCGTACCGGGAGAGTTATCGTACTTCAAAATAACATTAGCCATAATTCATTATCGCCATGGGTGTGGCTAATAGACTCTTTACAGTGGTCTGCCATTTTGCTGCTGCGACAATAGGTTTTTTTCGTTATGTAATCAAATTGAATGAACCAATTTTTTTAAGTGCCCTGTTACTAGTGACGTGACGTTACTAGTAGGTATAGCACACCACAAACAATCACAACAAACACATGTTATTTGATGGTTGCAAATGATCAAGCTTTATGAAAGCTTCAAAAAACAAAAAACAGAATTGAAATCGGTCAATGTGTTGTGATTTTATACCATTTTTTTGATATCGGAAAATTACCGAAAAACCTGCCAGAAATGGTCAAATTGGCAAAAATGGCATAATTCGACAAAGTTGACAACTTAATTCATCATTTTCTTGGACACAAAAAATAAATTAAATTATCAGACACTAAAATATCATCTTTGTGGTAAAAAATACAAAAAAAGAAAATTCATATATCTATTACCGTTTTGAAAACAGAAGCAAACAAAATAAGTCATTTTTGCAATTTTTGCGAATCTGCAGTTATAAAAAAGTTGTGAAAATAACTAAGTCCGCCTAATTAATATGCGCATATGTAATCAAATCAAAACCGAACATGATACATCATTGAAACCTATGTTTATCAGACAGGTATGTAAATACATTTCATTTGAAATTTAAAAAAATCATGAATATTCATCAAATATGCAAATTAGGTCATTTCAAATAATTATATTATATTCGCGCACTCATTAGGCAAATTAGGAAAGTCAAACTGCTCATTTTTGGGGGCATTTTTTAAATCATATATTCATAGATCATATTTATACCAAATATTAACCTTAAATTCCAAATATTTTTGCAATGCCGATAAAATATGGCGATGGAAATTACCTGGATCACCGTCACAGCTATTTTCTCATGTGTTTCACAAATAATTCAGAAAAACCGATCATATGATAAGAATTTGTAGACTTTCAGCTACATCACAGTATATTTGCCTTTTTCAAAGATGTCAGATTTGAGGATTTATGACGATTTTCCGAGATACCATTCAACAGGCAATAACATTCCACAGGGACTGAATTTAAGAGTGGCAAAAACTTTAGTGACCCCAGTACAGTTGTGGCTACCTTGAGTGTAAATAAAAAATTAATTCAATGAGTGAAACACATGAGGATATTGCATTTTTGCATTTATACATTGAGGTGCATTTTCACCACGCAGAATAGCAGCGCGAGTCAATGGGCGATCAGCGGGCCATGTCACACATGGCTGAAAAGACAATATTCTAATTAAATAATTAACATATTTCCCACATGCCTATAACAATGAAACTACACAGAATTGTAGTTAAAGGTATGCTTGAAATATATGTGAAATACAAATTTAAAAATATTGTTTAGTTTTTTTAAAATACATTTACAAAAATTGTTATTTCTACCAACTGACTGCTGTTGTGTGTATGTGTTCGCGGGGCAGACTGTTTGCACAGGCAGTGTGATCACCCTATTACTAGACGAGCCCCCGTCACGCCTTTGTCTTTTTCTTTAGAGTTGTGATTCATCATGATTGTTCTTGGTTAGAGAGGGAAACAAAACTATCCGTATAATTTTTGTGTTAATTATGATTCAATTGCTTCGCAAAGCAAAACTTAATTTCAAATCTTTGTTATGACAATAATAATGTTTTTGTGATTTAGTAAATTTGATTTGTAGTAGTGTATCTTTGAATGTAACCATGTATATATAATCAATAAATCCTCTGATGAGGCAAGGATAAAAAAAGATTGTTCTTGGAATAATAGTGAAGTGTTTTCCGTTGCCTTCTTCACCGCAGTATCTAATCGTATCTGGGATTATCCTGCACGCCAAACATTACATATCAGAGGTTCATCGTTGTCCTAAAAGATTACAGGATCTTCCGCCGAAACGCTCCTACTGCGTTGCAAGATGTTTCGTTACCTGTTACAAATAATTGTATTTCAATAGTAGTCGGAAGGCAAAATGCATTTCTTACGTGTCGTTAGATAGGACAAGCCATAAGGATTGTCCTACCTAATAACAGCCTATGTATGCAATTTACATTCCGACTATTGGGGTACATATTTTATTCGTAACTGGTGAATGCAATACATTGTAATTCGTATCGAGGCGCCTCCCAAAGGCACGTGCATAAATTAAGTTACATTAGTACGAAAATGGTCTATTGTGCTCCTGGCTTCATTATCATCGAAGACATAATGTAGTATAGCGGGCGGATCCAGGATTTTCCAAAGAGGGGGTGGCGTAAAATGTACGAAAATGCGAGCGCGAAGCCTTTACGGCATGGGGTACGGGGCCAACTTAAGGGCCCCGGAAAAAAATTGAACCTTAAAATGCTCTGTGGTGCATTCTGAGGTATTTTTGAATGCGTAAACTGAACATTTCGGAAGGGGAAAAAAAGGGGGAGTGCGCTTCCCCTGGATCCGCCCCTGTAGGACAAGGATAACGGTTGCAACGGGGGTTTGGGTTTTGGTAAGGGTTAAGGTTAGGTTAGATAATAGTGTTTTTCCCAAAGTTGAAGTTTAAAAATGCGGTTAGTTTAGGAGTAGGGTCAGGTTTAGGGTCATGGTTAGGGTTAAGGGTTAGCCGCAGCATGTTCCGTTTCATGAAATTTGGGGAAATATTGATTATCTAGCGATGTACAGGTGTGGAAAGGGGGTCGTTCTATCAGTCATGTTACCCCGGCCCATCCCACCCCTTCTCTCTCTCTCTCTCTCTCTGTCTCTCTCTCTCTCTGTCTCTCTCTCTCTGTCTCTCTCTCTCTCTCTCTCTCTCTCCCTGTCTCTCTCTTTCCCCCCTTCCCCCTCCCTCTCTCTCCCTCTCTTGCAATTCGATTAGGGCACATTCCCCCATAGCGAGGACACTGTCAAGAAATTATTGTATCCTTCAAGAACAATGTTTCAATAATGTTCTTCATTATTTCCACGGCGTCAAATTTCACTCTAAATGGCGTCAGCTGGGAGTCAACTCTATTCCTAGTCAAGGTGACACGGATTCCGAATCACCTTGACTCTGAATTGAGTCAATTCTCAGCTGATGCCACACAATCCGAGTAAAATTGATAATATTAGAGTTTCGATTATGAAAATTACTTCAAAAACGAAAAGTATATTGCAAATTCGACTTGTAGAAATAATAAATTCACAAGAAAATGTTTTCAATTCAGAAATTTGTTTACTTAAAATTATATTTTTTCTGTATTTGTTTTTCTTTCCATGAGTGTCAGAAATGAATTATTGATTTGTTAGTTTTCTGTTAACTCAACATTTCAACAATAGGCCTACTTGTATCTTGAAAAGCCAATTTTATTTATGTTATAAATGTAAATTACCTTGAATATATATTTGTTAATTTGTTTCAAATGAAAATCAATAAAATCCCTGTGGAGGGAAAAAATATGGAGAAAAAAAAAATTGATTCGGAATCCGTGTCACTTTAACTAGGAATAGAGTTGACTCCCAGCTGACGCCATTTAGAGTGAAATTTGACGCCGTGGAAATAAGAGTGAATAGTGGGAGCTTCTTGCCGTTCGTTCGGGGCACATTCCCCGTGTATACCCGGTTCGCGAGGACACTGTCAAGTAATTATTTCATCCTTCAAAAACAATATTTCAATAACGATTCTCATTAAGGTACTAGGTGAATCATTATTATGAGAGACGCGGCGGTGGTAGACCAGGGACCCGCTACGTCATGGCCAACAATCACGCATCTGAGCTAATGATGTAAGATGATTAAAATCATGCTCATTAGTAAAGTGTAATGACTGTAATAATAAAAGAATCTAGCCTCAAACCACTTGACATATTATTTTGTCCCTTGCGTTTGCTCCATCTGATTCCCTGAACTATTTGGGTAAAAAAACGTCAATGTGGTGGCGTTTAATTGGATCTCTCAAATGAGAAAAACATCCACAGAATAATGTTGAAACAAGAAAATAAGAAAGTTACAAAATTATTTAACTAAAGTAAGCACATCCTTACAAAAAAAGTGGAATATTTCAATACAACGTTTTATAAAGTAGAAAATGTATCAAAAACACAGAGCTTAAAGCAATGACGAAATTGACATTCTGTGATACTTTGTAGAGATGCAAAGTATTAATTCCCTGCGATAAGTACAACAGTCGAAGGATAATTGTGTAAAAAGAGTGGCAACAAAAGTGAGTACACCCCTGTACTATATAACACATTGAGATAATCGTCAATTTGTTTTATAAATGTCAAAATTGTGTATGGTTTCCATTACTTTCAAAAACTAGATTAATTGTAATCACCATAGAGACAAGCGATATTACTTATGTTATTGATTTCACCCTTTTTGACTCCTTCAAGGCGACTTTTGAAAGTTTGTTGTTTGTCTTCCTCCAGTCTGTGTGTTAGAATGGCCCAGAATATGAGCTTTAGTGGTTTAGTTTATTTGACTTGCTATGGAATTTCAGGTTTTCCACCTGCCACGTCTTCAGAAAGGCATTTTTCTGCATGCTAAAACAAAAACTAGGGATCACTGTTATTCAGAAATACAGACTTTTGACTTGCTCTCAAATATTAGAATACCATTTGTCCCTTCGGGACGACTCGATCACTACACTGTAAAACCCATATAGACAATCTACATGTAAAAGCTGAGATGCACTCACTTTTGTTGCCACCAATAATTATGAACCATATCATAAGTTTTTTTTGGGTTGTTGTGTAGAACAAAAGCCACGTCAACAACAATATTTTGACAGTAAGATAGACTCTTGTTATGCAATACATGTTTTTGTACCGATACCCACATCACATAATTACATCATTGGTGTCAGGCTTGTGCTTTAAAGGTACTATGTCCCTTTTGCAGCCAACCTCAAATGCTGTAGAACTTTGCAGGAATATGAATATGTCATGTATGTCCTATCTGTGAAATTTAAACGTTGGCAGTGTCCTCATATTCAAATTATGCAAGGAAACCCGTTTACTTGCTAGACTTCACTGTCAGACACTATTGAGTGACTGACTGGCTTTTTTTCTTCTTTGGTAATAACATACATGAAAAGAGTTGTAAAGGGTACATGAGCATTTGTCTACATCAATAACCCACTTCTTGTGATGGCCAAGATTAACTGATTGAATCTTTGCGCAGCATAAAACGTATGACCATTCGGTACAATTGTCTGAAAATCAAGACTATTACTTTTGGGCTCTATAGCCCTAAAGTCGATTTGACAACTAATAGTCGTTATTTTCGCACTTGAAGACGTTTTCAAGCCCCACCTTTTTTTAGGGAAGTTTTAAATTAGTATTATCTTTCAAATGCAGTTGGAATTTAACTTTTTCATTTTTTTGGCCTGCAAATGGGACATAGTACCTTTAAGTAAACTTTAATAAGAGGTTACATTAGAATTTTAAATGTTGTAATAAGTGAACTCACTTTACGGTATCTACATAATGAAATCAAATTTGGCATTTCTCTCGGGGGTAGTTGTCTTTGGGGGTAAATGTCACTTGGGGATAGTTGTCCTCGGGGGTAATTTTCCTCGGGGGGGGGGGTAATTGTCCTCGTGGGTCAATTTTCCGGGGGTTATTTTCCGGGGGGCAATCATCCTCGGGGGGGGGGGGTGATTGTCCTGATACGCACACACACACAAGACACATGTATAACGAAATATCCATGGTTTGCTGGCAAATGTTGTTAGCCAGTGTAACCATGGTAACTACAATTGCATCTCTTAATAATTTTACATTAAAAATGCTCATCGATATGACAGAAGGCGATACGAAATGCACCGAGTTTATAGCCTTGTCTCCTCCATTAAAACTTCGCTGTATCCGGAGTATTAAGCAAAATGCATTTTTAATGATAGAAATCATGTCATATACTCGCAATGTATCTCGCTCTTTTGTTTTCGTCAAGTTATCTCTTTTTTTTGAAAATCTCAGTTTTGCCGACTAATGAAAGGAACAACCTCTTACCTTGATCGACTTGGAATCATATAAAATGACGACCTATTATATAGACTTGATATAAAATGACATGTTCGTCATTACCCACGTCACATAGCTGAATGATATATGAAGTGGGAAATAAATAATATAGTGACATTCATGTATATGTGTAAAAAAAAATGTTAAAAAATTCATTGTTCTGCTGTCAATAATGTTAAAAAGCGATACTTCAAAAAATCGTATATATTTTTTGTGATTATGATTTCTCTTTAATTACGGAGTGGTATTGTGATATTGTCAGTCATAAAATTATATGCCAAGGTGATTTACATTAATAATTTATCAAATTTTAATTAAATTTCATAATAGTTGACTGTCACGGTGTGTGGACAAGTTTGCGATCAAAGCTTTCTTTCATCATGTCATGAGCGTTATGCAGTAAATATTGTATTCATTAAAACACGATATTCCAACCAGGGCTCTATACACAGACATTACAATAAAAACCTTCCGTTAGAAAAAATGCTTTTTCATGCATGAAAAACCTTCCCCCCCTCAGTCTTTATGATCTCTTTCTCTCTCTCTCTCTCTCTCTCTCTCTCTCTCTCTCTCTCTCAATTTCACGTTCACTTTCACTTTCAAAGAAGTGAAATTAATTATGAGGAGCATCAGTAATGAGTGAAACTCAAACTGCGTCATTTTGATGAATTATAACTTGAAAGGAGAGAATTTCTGTATCCATTAAAAGATACATGATGTCCTGGCTCTTTCCATTAGCATGAACTCTTCAGCGACTAGCAATATTTCTCATCTTAAAGATAACTGTGTCCCTTTTGCAGCCAACATCTAATTCTGTAGAACTTTGCAGGAATTATGAATATGTCACGATTGTCCTATCTTGCAAATACAAAGGCAAATTATGCAATGAAAACCCGTTCATCTTCTAGACTTCACTGTCAGACACTATCGAGTGACTGACTGACATCTTTTTTTTCTTTTCTTTGTTAATAACATTCATAAATTGAGCTGTATCAGGTTCATTTGCATGAGCATTTGTCACCACACTATGTAAAGGCCAAAATTAAAATGATTGAATCTTTGTGCAGCACAAAACGTAATTCGGTAAAAGAGTCTGAAAATCAGACTATTACTTAGGTGATTGCAATCACTTAGTCGATGCGACAACTAATGGTCGTTATTTTCCCACCAAAAACTCTTTTCAAGCCCTTTCGTTTTGATGGAAGTTCTAAATTAGTATTATCTTTAAAATGCCGTTGGAATTTAACCTTTTCATTTTTTGGCCAGCAAATGGGACGTAGTGCCTTAAATCCGGATGTTCTAAGATGGAATTGAGAAAAAAAGTGATGGTAGTCAATTTTTCTGAACGCATCTTGCATGCAGTACGTGCATGCCTCTATGAGCTTTTAAAGATAAATTATTAATGTCTTGTTAAACGCCCGCGCAGAATAAGGAATATATTCACTATCTTATTTAAAGCATTTTTAAAAGGGCAATCTTTACAACATCGGACTATAAAAAAAATAATCATCATGTACCCAGAAAACGTTAAAATAGTAAATCTGCATGTTCTTGATGGGTAAGTGAGAGAGTGTAAACAAATAGAAGCGAAGTAGCGGCGACAGACTTTTCTTGTGGTTAAGCGATCGCTTCACAATACAAAGGTAATGGGTTCGCTGCTAAGGTAATCCTTTCTCCTATTGTTTTTATTGTTATTTGAAAATGATTTTAGTTCATAATATTGATTTGCCAATACCTTTTAAAATTATATTTAATTAAAAAAAACATAATTATATCAACTTAAAATGCAAGCAAGCAATGCGAGCGAGCTTCGACTGAAATTAAAGAAGACGTTGCTATTATTAGACGCTATAAATTAGGAGCACATTTAAAAGTGAAATGAAAAGGGGCACATATCCTAAGGGAAAGGGATACTTACTAGAAAAGAAAAAGAGCAGTCAAAGTAAAAAGGGGAATAATCAGAGGTGAAAATGGGGGTACTTCTCGCACCTGATAAAAATGAAGAAGGGCACTTATGACAACAGAAAAGGGAAATGATAAGGGGGACACGTGTCAAAATAATTGAGGTACTATTTGGAGATGAAAATGGGCACTTATTACGAAGTTAAAGGGGGTACCTCTAAAATTTGAATAAAGCGCATTTTTAAGAATGAGGGCATACAAAGGAAAAGCACTTATCAAAATATAAGGGATATCCTCTCAGATTTGAAACGAGGCAACTTTAGGAGGTGACAGGGGCACTTATCAGAGATGGTAAGGGGAACTTCGTGTACCTGGAAAGGGGCACTCACCTGAAATGAATAGGGGCAATTTTTAGAATGTAGAGGGACACTTACTACAAAGGAAAATGGGTACTTATCAAAGGAAAAGGGGCACCTATAACTATAACATCTTAATAGAGGCATCTATCAGAAGGGTAAGTGGCTCCATTAAAAAAGAAAAGAGGAATTTATCAGAAGGAAAAACGGCACTAATTAGAAAGAAAAACGGGGCACGTGTCATAATCATTTTAGTCATCGTTATTTGTGCTGTGCTGATGAGCCTTACGATAGGACTGTGAGAGCTTTAACTTCAATGTAAAACAATAAGACGCAGACATTACATTTGGCATGTGACATAATATATGAGAGTAAAAAACATGCATGTTTCAGGCTTTAAAATGGTGTATTTCATTATTTTGTAAATATGTCATACGATAGTTTTAAAAGCCTTCAAGGTTGAAAACGCATTTTGGCCATTTTATTGTACGGATATGCCTTCCGATATGACTGTTAGAGCCCCTAACTTAAATGTAAAACAATAAGACACAGACATTACATTTGGGCATGTGACATAATATATGAGAGTAAAGAACATGCATGTTTCCGGCTTTAAAATGGTGTATTTCATTATTTTGTAAGTATGTCATACGATAGGTTTAAAAAGCCTTCAAGGTTGAAAACGCATTTTGGCCATTAGTATCTGTTTTGCACGGATAAGCCTTCCGATATGCCTGTTAGAGTCCTAATTACATTCCGAAAACAGTAAGACCCAGACCAACAAAAAAAAATCGACATTAAACAAATAAGACTGTAAAGAGCACGTTTCCAGCTTAACAATTGTGTTTTTTCTTTTCAGAGGTAGTACTGTATTTTTATTTTTTTTATTGACGGACTCTAATATTTCATGTACAAGCATTTATTTATTTTGTTTACTTCAACAGATAAAGCGTGTTTTAAAGAAAAGTATTTTATCATTATTATTATTACTATTATTGTTTTAAACGATAAGGAAATGGATTTTTCTCCCCTCCACATTGATTTTCATTTCCAACAAATTAACAAACATATATTCAAGGTCATTTATATTTATAACATGAATACCATTGACTAATCAAGATACAAATATTTGTTAAGCTGTCGAGTTAACAGAAGACATACAAATTTAAATAATATATTCCTGATATTCATGAACAACATTAAAAGGAAAAAACAATACAACAAACACATAATATTATCGTTTGATTATTGGGCTATATACAACTACTTTGTTGTGACCACTGCTAGTGATAAAAAAAAGAATCAGAAAAGTATCTTTTTATATAAACAAATTCCTAAATTTAAACCATTTTCTTGTTAAATTATTATTTCTACAATTAAAATCTGCAATATACTTTTCATTTTTGAAATAATTTATAATCGAAACTCTAATATTATCAAAGTCGGACAATGTTTTCTTTATTTTGAAATTATACACCCTCTGTCGCACCACAATCAGTATACAATTCGATGCATAATTATTTGAACCTCTTAAACCAAATAATTATTTGTTTCTTTCTTTTTAAATCTTGTAGTGATAATATTATTCTATTTCCGGTTCCAGTACATAGTGTTCCAACCTTTCCCAAATAATTATGTTTAACATGCGTACATTCACATAGCAGATGTATAACTGTTTCACTCTGTTCATTACAAAATGTACATTCTTTTCTTGGGACTATATTAATTTTAAACAGTAAATCATTCGCATATAATATACGTTGCAAAACCTTAAACTGAAACCATCGTGGTACAACTAAATCCAATGGAACAATATGTTTCCCAACTCTTGTCATACCGGTCGAAAATGCATTTCCATTTAAGAAAACTTTTACTTTCTCCTTTTCTTCTCTTTAACAAAATTGCATAGATATGTGAACATCCTTCAATACGTTTCATAACCAATGCCATTGTATCTGGTAAAAGGGGTTGTGGTACCCTGCTAAAAAAAAGTCTTTATTGCTAAACCCTTCTGTAATTGCATCGCTTAGTCCACGATAAAAAAAAAAAAATTCAATATTATAATTATCTTGGAAATCTTCCAGAGAGGAAAAAAAAGTTACCACTTGTCTTTAAAATATCATTGATAAAACGCACTCCCCTCTTACACAATTCTTTACTATATGTTGAGGTATTGCCTATTTTAATGTAATCATTATTTCATAAGGTTTAACAAGAAATGTTATCACAATGCGCAGATAAGAGTGTATTATAAGCCATAAACATTTCTTTCCAAAACGGGTTCTTTATTTTACCTGCCAGTTCCCGAAAATAATTGTTTCCCATATACAATTTTAAATAATGCGGTTCAGACAAGAAACATTGCAAAAGACAC
>JAVYIG010014484.1:0-41283 GCA_035222895.1 Strongylocentrotus droebachiensis | reverse complement strand
AGTAGGTGTTACTGGGCAAATCGATGTTGGGGAAAATGTTGTTCAAAAATTTGGATATTTCCTACCAACCATGTAGTTACCGATGAAATAAAATCAATCTGAATAAATGGGTAATGTTATTGGGCAAATTACTGTTGGGTCAATTTTTTGTCTAACATTTGGGCTATTTTCTCCCAACCATTTACTACATGTATTTACCCTATCAAATGTTCAAAACAAGTTTGGCAGATCAGGCGCGGATCCAGGATTTCTTAGGGGGGGGGGGGGGGGGGGGGCCCAACTTTTTTTTTTTTGCTCCCGAAAATTTGAAAATCGCGCCGGCCGAAAAGTCGCTCAGTGGGGGGGGGGGGGGGGGGGGGGGGGGGGGGGGGGGGGGGGGGGGGGGTAAGCGGACCCTTTTTTTTTTTTTTTTTGGAGTCCAAAAAAAAATCGCAACGACTCAGCCAGCCGAAAAGTCGCTCAGTGGGGGGGGGGGGGGGGGGTGGGGGGGGGGGGGGGGGGGTAAGTGAGCACATTTTTTTTTTTTTTTTTGGTCCTCGGAAATTTTAAAATTTGCACCCCCCCCCCCCTTGAGCGCCAGGGGGGGGGGGGCCCAACCCCCCAAAAATGTAAAAATCGCGTGATTTTACATGATTTTTTTTTTAAGGGGGGGGGGGGGGGCCCGGGCCCCCCGGGCCCCCCCCCCTGGATCCGCCACTGTGGCAGATGTTACTGGGCAAACGCAAGTCAGGCAAATATTATCCAACAACAAATCAATTGGGAAATGTTTTGCCCAACATTTTTAGAGTGCAGTATATTTACTATCCTACAAAGTTCCAAACTCCAAAACTAACTGGGCAAACGGGAATATCATTGAGGTTTTAATTTATTGTCATATCATCGGTAGTTTTAGTTGGAGGTGAAGTTCACATTTTATTGTCCACCGCTAAATCAAGATTTACACGCATTCATTGCGTGTGCATGGCTTATGAACCCTTCTATATTGCTGAAGAAATTTTACACGGACATCGAAAAAGACTTAAACATTCTTGACATTTATTATGTCGTAACTGTTTTTCTCCACAAGTCAACTTAAACAAATGTAGAATCAACATCAACGAAAGAATTTGTCATCAAAAACACAAAAAATCAAAAATTAGAGGACTTTTGCCTCAGAAAAAAAAGGTGATGGCTTATCCATCATAATCATTATCATAATGTGTGTGCATATTAAGTATAATTTAGATGTGGGTGTCCATTTGTGCGTGAGTTGGGCTGGCGTGGCGTGTGCGCGTGTACTAGGGTGTGCGTTTACAGTTGTGTAACAAGCATTATTGCGAGTGGTTCACGCGGAGTGATTATTATGTGGGGTCATTAGGACTACCTTGTTAGAGCTTTTATTGGCCTTACTAATTGTTAATTTATTTAATTTCATTCAGGTAGTTTTCATGACCTTTATATATTCAGGGGTTAGTTCTGCCCCTATACCGTGGTTCTAGAAAAGGGTAGTATATTACACAAGATAAATATTGCAGGTGTTAGCGCTTACACCTAGGAAAAGGGGAGCCTTTGAAATATTTCTTTTAAACTTATTCATTTATTTATCTTTTGTTTCCTGTGATTATGTGTGGTACCACATGAACCTTAGATTGTACTGGTCCAGAGTCAGTTGTAAGATCTTATTTTTCATTTGATGAAGGCTATATATAAAAAAACCCGTTAAAATCGAAGGTGACAATACATTCCAAAACTAAAGGATAACACAACATTCCTTCTTGCTTCTTGAAGATATTCGAAAATGTTTCAAACAATGAATACAATGATACAAAAGTTAAAGCAGCCAGTTGAGAATATTCTTCAACTTAATTTGTTTAATTATTTTCATTCACAACACTTTTCGTCGCAGGGCGAAAGGCAGCTATCCTTATTCTGTGAATGCATCATCTGTTCTGGCCATTAATGATGACGCTTTTTGTGTCACCAAGAGTCTATTAAAATCATAGAACTTTTAATCAAATATATAAATGTGAAGGACGAACATTATTCATTAAAAAATATTAGCTCCTAAAATACCCGATTCGCTCATGATCTCGATGAGTTAAATCCTTTTGGTAAAAAAAAGAGGGGGCGCCCGCTGATTTGTGGAGTTAATCCAGACTGGTGTGGAAATTGTAACGATGAATGCATTACATCCATTTTGATATCTGTTAAGAGAACATGGCACAGTTTGAAATATAATTTAAAGTTAAGAGGTAGCATTTCAAGAGCCATTAGCCAATCTCGCGGCTTTGTTAGCGACTACCTCACCGCCTACGGAAAGATCTTTCCCTGTATTTGAGGACTTTTATTCCAAAAGGAATCATATCCACTTTAAGCGTTTTGGAGTAAATCAAGAATTTTAATTTATCACTTTATCTTGTCAGTTATAATTATGTTGTAAATGGGGTGGGGATACTGCCTTGGTCAAAATGGATTAAGCCCCTTTTGGAATGAAAGCTTTTCGTTTATAATTATGAATGGAAAACGGGGGAAAAACCACGACGAGGATTTTGTGCACACCTACCTCGTTCCGGCAAGGGGTAATAAAACATCTCGATTAGTAAAACTCTTCAAGCATCACGCAAGAAAATGGTTTAAACCATTAGATAAACTACACTACGCCGCATGAGCTGTATATGGCCATGATGGTGTACCGTCGTCATCGGTGACGAAGAAACAGGGGCAATTGCGTATTTCCGACGGGTACTGGCATTATCGCCTAATTTCTTCTGTTTTCGTGTAATTTATATGGTACTTTTGGGATACCGAGACTGACAAAGATGTATTTCACTCTCTGGCTGGACAATGAACTCAATTGGGTCAGTGCGCTTTTGAAAGAAAAAAATGCAGAAAAAAATTCTGGTTAAATTTTTGGACGATAATTTCCACGTTATTTTTAACCACTAGAGCTCTATTAATCCGTTTTATTATGTTTTTGACAGTTGTGTGGTTATAACTTAGATTAATGATGAGACAATCACGTGAATAGCATGTACTGGCGGAAATGGCATTTTTTTAATTGACAGTTTGTTATATCATGTACTATTAATCGCGTGATTACAATTTCAAGGAAAATATCATGGAAATATAAATACTTCTTTTATCTATTTTTACATCCTGTCATTTCTTTTAAATATTTTCAATGAAATAAGATACATTTAATAACTGATTTATTCATAACCCATGTAAATGTGATGTTTTTTGTGTTATTGGTAACTCAGGAATGAAAGGTGCACTGAATTAGGGTCTTTGTTGAACACTATAGATGTAAGCTTTAATATGTCACATTCTCCGGAAATATAAATCGGGAACAAATACATTTTTCACATATATAAGAAAAATTACAAAACTTGCTAAGAGTATTATAAATTTTTTAAATTTAAATGCATATTCATGAAATGATACTCGCCACCTTTTATCTCGAACCTATTACACAATGCTGTTTGTTTTGTCCAATTAGCTCAATACAAACAAATATCATAAACTTTCATTTTCTTACATAATTGGTGACATAATAGATTTGTTCCATACTGGGGTTGTATATAAACATATTTGTAATAATTGCAATTAGGCTGAATGTATGATTGAATATTTTCAAGGGAAAACATGAAGTTTTTGAAGTTTTTTTTAGTGCAGGGGCAATTGGGAATGGACCTCGCAAGATACGTCACAGTGTTGCCAATTGGTGATTGACTTGATTCATAACTTTATTATATTTCATCGGATTTTGCTCAAATTTACACTGACCTGTTTCTCTCATTTTACTGCTTGTATTAAAATCAACTTAAAGGTAAAGACCAGTATTGGCAACGCCCCAATTTCAAAAAATGAAATGGAAGCTCTCATTACCAATCATGTGAAAGAATATGTTTTGACTAATACATGATGATAAAAAATTTGCCGGGAAACCGCCTACTAATTCATATATTTGGTAAATTTATTTCTCTCATGGTCTGGTGAGAGAGATAGGGTAGTCCCATATACATCTTTCTGTGTATAGTGCTTGTAACTTTACAAAGAATGGGCCAAATTTCTTATCATTTTGATGATTCCAGAACCTTGCAGATGCTAGATGCTAGATGATCAACCTTTTCTGATCGATTCCACAACGTTTCTTTCACAATGCAATCGCATGACCATTACTGGTCTTTACCTTTAATATCAGGGTGGACTTCCCCTTTACAGATAGTGAGTAGGTAGTGAGGGGGTAGTGACTAGTGAGCAACACTAATTTTTTTTTTTTTTGCCTCGAAAATTAGAAATTTTGCACTCCTACTTGAAAATGTATACTGGCCGAGTAATGAGCATAGAAAGATAAGGAAATCAAGGTTAGGACATTTTTGTAGTCCCATATAGTACATCGTTCTGTGTACAGTGCTTGTTACTTTACCAAGACTGGGTCAAATTTATTATGATTTTGATGACTCCAGAACCTTGCAGTACACACCAATATTTACATGGTACATGATCAACTTTTTCTGATCCATTCCACACCTTTTCTTTCACAATTCAATCGGATGACCAGAACGCACCTTTATCTTTAATCCGAACAAGATTAAAATTGCTCTTGCTTTGATTTATTGAATGCTTCTGGCATCGTGTTCGATAGCGAAGACTTTCAAAAAGCGACACAAAATCATTTCAATAGCATTGAGAATACCCTTTTGAAATGTTTGAATTATTATAACATAATCCGAACAACATTTGTATAGGCAAAGCAATATAAATATGCCTTTGACTTGACTTCCTGTTTAGAGTACATAATAACAAAACAATAGACCGAATGTATTTTTTTATTTTGTAGTTTATTCGTTCTTGATTAATTTCTCGATATATTTCCCCTTTTTCTGAAAAAGATATTTCACGACCAACTGTTATGTAAAAAAAAACATGAATTGTTATAACTATACTTAATTTCTCTCTGTTACCTACAAATATTTACTCTTTTACAGCAATGGACAAGGTGATAGGTGAATATACTTTGGTTTTTACCGCAAATCTGAGAAAACATTTACTGTTCACAAGTTGAGTATAATCGTGATAATGTAAGAAAATTGTCTGCATGATATACATAATTAAGGTAGCATACACATAGGTCGACAATGATGTGCATGTATACAATTATATAGGAAGTATGTGTAATATTATACAGAAATGATTTATCTGACATTATTAACAATTTCATATCAAACATCAAAGCCAACATTACACTAGTGACAAGTGTATATCAAACATTCATTACCCCATTATGGATTTCATTATTATCATTCATTTAATATTTATTATTATTATTCATTAGTTCTTCTTTATTATTGCATGGCATAGGGAAACAATTAACATAGTTTACACAAGTTTGCATACAGACATACCTTTTTTAAATTTTATTGTAATGTGCACTTTGTATATCCTTTTTTAAAGCATAAATATGTCGCCCAGGTCTATTACTTACTCCTAACTTGACCTAAGTTGAATACAACGTAGATATGGATGCAATTTACCATCCTTACCAAATAAATAAAAGTGTATGGTAGTAAATGAAACTAGTGAGTAGAAGTAATAAATAAAAGAAAGAGTAACAACTGTTTCGTCAATATAGTTTAACATGTAAAACAACTACGACAACAGTTTTTCTTTTTGAATAATTATAGATAAAAACTTGTCACAAATATCGTGAATAACATGTGATACACATGGCAACAAATGCATTTATTATTCCTACAAATTACACCATATCCTGGCTAGAAAATATAAAAATGTAGAGTAATCCACATAGTGGATACTATAGTGTCGTGCCACTACTAGGGCTATTTTTAAATTTTGCATAAAATATGCATGGTAAATTGTAACATAATGATTATAACAGAGAAATATTCCCTATTATATAGATCTAAACATCAGATCTATTATATATTTGTTAATATATTTGATATAAAATTCTGTTGTTTCATGTGATATGAAAACAACTATATTCTACATCTAAAATTTGTCATGAGAAAGCATTATCATGATATTCATGAATTTATATATCCAAGTACCTAATTGCATAATATAAAAGAAAAAAAATACTTAAAAGCATATCATTACTAAATACGACTAAATAATATGCTATAAATATACCATAATATACTACTGTTGACTTCAATTATGACACACAATAAGTAGGAACACAATCAAAATGTCCCATAATACTTCAAAGTACCTGCATTGTTTTACAGAGAGTGCTGGCAAAGATAATAAAATACGTGATTAATAAAAATGCTCCGTAATACAGTCAATTCTTTAATTTAAAACAAAAATCGTGGCACATTTAGGAACAAAAAATGAATGAAATGACCGTCATTGATGATTTTGTTCACGTAATATTCGCTTGAGGCTAAGAACGGAAAGATCTAAAAGAATGTTGTATGCATATCTTGACACTCGAACCACAATTTACAAAGGAATGAAAATGTCAATGACTTGCGAGAACGCGCCTGGAGCTAGTAATTATTATGTCGGTATGATAGATATATGTACTTAAACTGGGTCGAGAAGTACAAATGTATATATCAATTACAACGACGAAAACACATTTGTATAGTATGACACTTACAAAATATTAAAATGTCAATGATCCAATACTCTTGTATATCTTTATTTGAGTTCAATTCGAAACCCACTTAGGAGAGGAAAAGGATTAAAGTCCTTTATTATAAAACTTTTTTTCAATATAATAATTATTGTAACGGCAAGTTTTATGAAACGGGACCCAGACATAATTGACATTTGTTTAGAGAGATTATGTGGCATATATTAATATGGCTCTTGAAATTAAGCATGTATGTATTGCGAGGTCTGTAGCAATTTATAATAACCACTATAAAAAGAACTTGGAGTTGGAGGGTAATTTTGAAATAAAAAAGTGAAGGGGAAAAAGAAAGAGTGAGAAAGAGAGAGAGATGATGCCAAAAAACGTAAGAGAAGACGATCACAAGGAAAACAGATCACCAGTTTACAGAGAATAGAAGAGAAAGAAAGAGAAAGAGAGGGAAGAGAGAGAGAGAGAGAGAGGGGGGGGGGGGGGGAAAGGCCAAACCTACTGTCATTAAAATGGATTGTTGGAAATTTGAGTGAGGTTCAATATTTGTAATCTTTAAGCAATTCTACACTTGAAAGAAATTTCGATTATGCTATTTTCTTTTACCTAGTCGCAAACAGAAGCATTAACGCACATACATCATTATCAGTCGAAGCATTAAAAGAAAATTCTACGGACGTTTTAAACAAATACTGTTAAATTAATTATCTTTCCTTATGAAAATGCATCAAAATAGGAATTTCATTGTAATGTGTTGTACCTAAATGAATGTTTAAAAAAAACATGCATAAATGAATAACATACTTGCAAGTGTATCACCTAACCATACAATGGCTGATAAACACTAATTAAATACTAACCCTTATTTTTATTCTACGCCTTGCAATAAAGCGCAAATAGGGTAGATAATTCCAATATATACCTTTCATGTAAAATTGCCACAATGTCGAAATCTAATGAGTCGTAAAGTCTATCTACCAGGCTTTATCCGAAGTGTGCATTAATTGCAAGTCATTGATACAGTACAGTATCAATTAATCCTCACCAGCATTCAACTAGTTGAAAGTCTTGGGAACAGTCTATCATCGTTCATCGTGATGGGAGATCTAAGAAAAGCCATTAAAAGTACTGACGGATTGACGCATGCAAGCACAGGCCACCGGAACCCGCTCATCTTGCTCCTAAAGATGAAAACAAAATAATGAAAGAAAGAATATAAATTAATTAAATTGTATTCTATAGGAGATAAGAAAGGTAGAGAATTTTATATCCACAATGCTAGGATGTGGAGCAGATAATGAAATGTTGAAATTGATTCCATGCTCCGAGCCGCTCTTCCACTGGCGGGAATTTCGGAGGCCAGGCATCAGTTTCACATTTATTAAATTACCAGCAAAATGTCAGTGTAAATTGTAAACTTTATATGGGGATTGTATTAGGAATAGTGCATCAAACAATTTTTCAAATTTAGCACTCCGCCCTTCCTCAGAAACTCAATATCTTAGGATAATCCGATTATTTTCGCATGTTTTAATGTCCCGTTATTTAATCCATGATATCCAATCTTCGATAACTTTAAGTTTGCTAATGCGTGCTTTCGCGTGTTTTTTCGTATTTTTGCAAAAAAGTATTGAATTACAAGTTTGTGTTCGCTTGTTCAACTCATTTACACATTCAACAATAATGAGAAATCATTGAAAGGAACAGCGGACAATTGCTGAGATACCATTTTCTGATGTAGGAATGCTAAATCCTGAAATTTCATGCGCTCTTTTATCTCACCACCTGGTCAACAATTGCAGATTAGCGCATAACTTTTCGGCGGCTTGGAGCATAATTATATAGGGTCAAAGGAAGCGGCTTGATTCCACTCCTTCTCTATCACCTCCCTGGCCTGTCAAAGCAAAACCTTTTGAGACTTATGTTTGTTGGGGTTCGGGCTCACCTCGTAGTGGAACATGCCATTTTTGCAGCTTTTTCGTCGCAGCACTTTGATGTTGTAGTAGACCGGCTGGCACACAAGTTCAGGGTCTTCTTCGTTGGTGTACGGATCGAGACAAGCAGAGCACTCGCACTGTGCGACTGTGAGGCGGGCTGGTATGCGATCAGAGTCGTAACAAGTGACATACGTGAACGGACACGTTGATTCGGTAGAGACGTCCCTGTCCAGGCTGGGTACCATTCCTACATGGCGTGAATAAGATTCAAAGTCAAAGTCAAAGTCAAAGTCAAAAATCCAAAGATACGAGATCACTCTCAATTTATATAGAACGTAACAGGAATTAAAATGTTCTAACAAAGAAGTGACATTAAACGAAAGGCTATAAGACATGGTGTACAAGAGATACAGTTTCATAAAGATATATACCGAGATTTACGGATGAAATTTAATCTGAGATAAAATGTTTAAAAAAAAAAGAATCATTGAGATCTTGAGATTTATCACTCACAAAAAACATCACACACGGTGTCATAGTTTTTGTAAATCACACACTGTTTCTTAAAGAAGTTATATCACACACTCTACATAAATCCTGACAGAATAATAATTTATGTTTGAAGAAAAAAATGATTTCTTTATCATGACCATCATCAATAATAGAAACTTGTATTGTTCTTAACAAGACATTTCTTCAAACAGTATGCAAACAGGACGAACGTTGCAATTATTTTCGTACATGAAATAGTTTTCGAATTGATAATTTTGAAAACAAAAATTTGTATTTATACATTATCATAGATTCCCTTTGTGCAGATTTCTTATTTCTTATGAAAAATGAGACCAATCATTATTTTCCGAAATTGACGAGATTATTCTTTAATGGGACTATAGATATTTAGTGATTTTCAAATAAATGTAGAGGAAAAAAACACCTATTTCAGATTTGTTACTTAATGACAGAATTTGAAATCGTTTGTAATGACAAAAATACATTTCAATTCGTATTTAAACCACACGCTTTAATAGGCGTACTTGACAAATCCATTAACTCTAATATTGGAACACATTGTCTGTAATTTCGGCGTTTTCTCCGTCTAGTCCAATTTATTGAACGCACGACAGGAAAAAGAATTGGGCCAAAGTACATCAAACTTTTCCATTTTTCAGCTATTGAGAAATATCATAATATTTCGAAATGAGCATAAAAGAATTATACACTGGGGTCTGTGTAGCATATTGTGTAATGTTTTAATTAACCGTTCCTTAAAGTGCATTTAATTAGAGAACGTTATGGTCATTTTGTGGCACTAAGCTTCAGTGATCAAGGAATCGTATTATCAATTCATTTATTCATTTAATTGTTTAAGAATAGTTCGGATTGAACGAAGCTTCCGTGGTACGGTACACCCAGGGTAAGCTTATTTTAATATTTTCAGATTTAAAAGAAAGGGGTGGGGGTGGAGGGACACTGCACAACAACGAACATAAATCATACATCGACAATAATATCGCTAGTGATATTCATTTGTCTCGCAATGTATGGTCAACAAGGGATCGAAAAGATGACGACGTTTCGTGCGCCGCTGCAACAAAATCATGTCGTCTGTTATTTGATACTTTAAAGGCATCGTTTAACAATGTTAAATCTAAGATGCATGGCCCTACGTGTTATCAGTGTATGTGATATAAATAGTGAAGCCCTAAAAATGAAGCTTCAAAATGATCAAGAAGTGCCTCAAAAAAGTAAAAACCTATACGATGACCGGTTTTACCATACTCGTTTTCCCCAATAGACTGTATTGTTATGAAAACCGTTTGGCAAACGCAAGATTTGATTTCGATTTTCAATCATAAATATCTTGTTAATCAGACAGGCGATCGGCTTGTAAAATTCATGGGGTTTCTGACTGACCTTAAGGTTTATAATTATCATTGCAGCACGAGCTAAATCCAGGATTTTGTTTCAAAATCTGAGACAAATTTACCGGATCTCTTTAAGGCTCGTTCAGATATGAAGTGACTAAACCGCTTCGGATTTTTTTGTTTCTTTTAACGTGCAACAAAGGTCCGACGCGTATTCACCGAGCTCTGTGTTATAACATTATAAGAAAAGTGAAGCACGTAACACTAACGTCATTATAACAAAACGCCAAAGTTTATCTGAGCGAGGCTTAATTGCATTTTTTTTCTTCATCTTTCCAAAAGTCAGACACGAGATACACTACAACTTACACGAATCAAGGAGTTATCGAACTTTCTTGATTCAGTCAAGGAGGTTCGATAACTCCTTGATTCTTACAAGATACCATACAATTAATAACGTGTTTCTATTTTAGGAGCGGCATATTTCAAAGGTTATGAGACCCTCGAGACAATTGTGACGTCCAAAGAACAACAAATTATCGTGATGATGGAGAAAACTGGGAGCAAACGCGGCAATTATTAAAACCTAATTAACACTTTAAGATGGGCATACAACGGCGGAAGAAACACAAGACTGAAAATGACTAGTTACGCAAATCTTTTGTACATTTTGAGGTGAGTGACTTGCCAGTGGAATGAAAAAAACAGAAGAAAAACAAATGAAGAAGAAAAAAAAAATGATAGCATCTTCTGACATTACTCTGGTTGATATATACATACATGTAGAACTGCAATGGTGGTGGGCGTGATATGCGCGATGTGATTATGACGTCATTAATTATCCAACGGGGGTGTCATTCTAGCGATGAGGAGGTTTATAAATCGTTTATAAACATTTACCCCCCTCCCTTCATCATAACCGTCCTTTGGCATTCAAAAATTGTCAAGAGGTGATTTTCCCCCAAAATAATAAAATTATACAAAAAGAGAATTAGAACAAAAGTCTACTAAATGGAAGTAAAGATAAATTAGATCTAATACGAAAAGAAAATGGTATTTTTCATCAACATTACTGCGTCGTACCTTTGGGGTGTGTTTCCTGGCCGCCTAGGCCGTCCATCGGGCAATTGGCACTGGGGATATCATCGCTGTTCGCGTCTGGCGTGGCATCGTCGAAGCTTTGCACGGCATAAGCTCTTTGGTAAGGGTACAGCGATTGGGTAACCTCCTGGCGACGGGCCCGCTCCTCGAGATCATCGGCGAGGCAAGTCTGGCCCTGCCCGTCGGGGACCCCTGAGAGCCCAGCTTCTGCCGATGGCCATTGTAGGGGGCTTGAAAAGGCTGTTTGAATGCATGAAGCCGCCACGGTCATCAGGACAATATTTCGCTGTGGAGAGGAGTTTCAAAGAGATTTTTTTTCGTTCAGTATGACTCCAAATTAGTGAGTTTATAATACGTTGTAGGGTATGTGTCTTTGTATAAGAGGCCTGTTTATTATTGTGATCTTTTAATTTTGTTGAAAACGAAAATAAATAGATGAAATTAAATTAATAATTGTTAATATATAATATATTATAAATGATATAAGGAACAGTAGGCATAAATATATCAACAAAACAAACAGTCAAGAACAATGACATCGACTTAAGCATGCATGCTTATGATAGTTGGTCTCTGCACTTATCTCGATTATTTTACTTACCTCCATACTTTCAAGTTTTCAATTATATATATTCCTTTTTTTTGTGTGTGTGTATTTAAGTTGTCACACTTTATGTAAATCAAATATATCATATACTATTATTGTTATCTGAATGTTTCATATTTGATTTATCAATAAATGCAGAAACATCTGCTAATTCTTTTTTAAAGAAATTAAAAAACATCATTTGGAATACACCCACTCTGAATTCTACACCTAGAAGTTCTTGTGAAAGGATGCATCATGGTTGATATGACAACTAGGCTATCAGGACTAAAACGTGGTTCATATTTCAGATGCTATCAACTAATAATTTGGAAGTCGCGTCCTGTACTTGAAATATATGTAAATTGTGTCAGGGGTAATTACTCCCCCCCCCCCCCCCAAAAAAAAAGTGTCATTCTAATTTGTTTCTTCCATCACTTTAGTAGAAATGGTTATTGGTATCGTACTTTACCCATCAGCCGTAATGCCGCTCCTGTCTATTATCAAAGAAGTATCGAGAGACGATTTTTTTAAATTTTTTTTTTGAGCAGTTCAAAAGTGTGGACAGATCTCATTCATGCAAACAAATGGGTGTTACTATGGTTACCAATATGTTCTTTATTAGTTTAGAGGATTATCATGAACTACTTTACACAAATAATGTCAATGATTAAGATAATTTTAATGAAAATTGTTACTTGAGATAAACTATCTATGTAAATATAGAACAGATTTGAGACGAGCTTCAAGTGAAGCCACAAATGAGCTCTCTTTAAACCGCAGTGTTGAGTATTTCACCTACGTCAAATAAAACCTCGGTCAGACTGATGCAGTATAATCTGCGAAAGGGCTTTATCTTGTCAAGTGTAGATACTTAATCAGTATGAGATTTCTTGAGATTTCTTGCTGGAAAGATGCCGACTGCACTGATGTTTAGAAAGGCGGATAGGCGGATAGGGATATGACCAATCACCGCGAAGGTTTCCGAAGCAGAAGAGGATCGAATCCGATAGAAGCCGAAAGAGAGAAAGAGAGAGAAAGAAAGTGGTATATAGAGAGAGAGAGAGAGATAGAGAGAGAGAGAGAGAGAAAGAAAGGGTGTGATATAATATAATAATATAATACTAATAGAGAGAGAGAGAGAGAAAGACAAAGAGGGAGAGACAAAGAGAGAGAGAGAGAGAGAGACAGCAAGAGAGGAAAGAGAGGGAGAGAGAGAGAGAAAGGCAGTAAAGTGAGAGATGCATTTAAAATATTCAGAAAGGGTCATAGAAAATTAGTTGTACTTTAGGAGAGCTTTTAAAAGAAAAGGAGAAAATTATGCACCGATATTTACAAAGAAGGAATAATCAGCATTTTCAAGACTGACAGATAAAGAAGAAAAAAAATAGTAGAGCAAAAGTTTGCATAAATAAGATATGAAACAAAACATATTTTAGTTCGTTTGTGTTAATGATTTTTAAATATGTTAAGTTAAATGAAATGACGCCCTGCTATTGTTTGACAAGTTCTAAGGAATGATCATAAATAGAGACAATTTCTTTTCTTTGATGACCACAACTAGTGTACTTGAAGGAGGGACAATGAGGGGGGGGCGGTTTGCCCCTCCTCAAATATTTCCGACCAAGGAAAATAAATGCAGCATCAATAGCAGTAAACAGGTTAGTAATCAGTGTCAGTAAAAAAAAAAAATGTCGCCATATTTAAAAAAATAGATCTGCCTTTTCTTCCTCAAATACAAATAGGCCTAAGTACTGTTGGGCGACCCCCTCCAACCCCCCCCCCCCCCTCCCTCCGCATTGACCTCCTTTAGGTACGCTAATGGTGGCATAATTGTCTTTTTATCTCTATTCACGATCATTCCTTAGAAATTGTCGAACAATCACAGGTCTGGATACCCCACTGTTTGATGTGAGGTTTTTTTAAAGTGCTTATTAATTCTTACTCTTTCAACTTACCACTGCAATGGCTGCCATCTCAATGATTGGTCTGATGAAATTAAACTGTAAATTATTATATTCGTATCAAATAACCACTGATTGACCCAGTGAAAGAAAATATCAAGAATTCGGATGCGCTCTGATTTCAGTTCGGATCAAACGATTTTCCTCAGCCAGTGGTACCGATTTGAAGATAGTTTTGCAGGATGAGGCGTCTCAGAGTGGATCAAAGGCACTGTGAGAGAGAACTCTAGGAGTTAGCAGTAGTAGAAGTGATTGAGGTAACCTGGTCTATCACTCGTATTTATAGAGTTTGGAGATGAAATCCGATTAGAGGTGTTAATACCGGTGGTAAAATCCCGCTACTTTACCCCCCCATCGCATTACCACTAAATCCGCATCCCTCGTCTCACTCAGTGACTCTGGTTAGTAGCTTTCCGTCGGATGTTGAGAATGTTCCTGTGGAAAAATAAAGCCAACGAGGCCACGTGTTCAAATTTCAGGGAAATCCCCTCTACCAGTTTTCAATTTTCTACAGACTACGCGCACGAGTGATCACGAATAATGCGCGAATACTGGTACAGAAATGATTGATGCTTTCATAGACAGGTATAGGGTGACCCAATAAAAAAAAATGTATAAAGGTCGCGGGTGGGTTGCACGACACAAGTTTTAGATCTTGTATTGGATATACATGTATTTACTTCTCGTTCCCCCTTACATTATGCAATAAAGACAGAGATGAAGGCGTGTCTAATATGAAAGATGGCAAATTCGAAATATGTGACCATTTTTTACCCGAGTGTGATAAACCATTTTGCATTTGCTTCGTGAAAAAAATTGTCTCAATACAGTCAATAAGAACTGTATTAGAACTTACTTTTTTAACATTTTTACATGGTCGTGACAGAAGATGGAATGTTTATTTAACTTAGAATCTATGTTAAACCAGGGTATACCCTGGTTAAACATACTTCATGTCCTTCACATTTTAAGGAAGAGTATTTAGCAGCAAAATAATGGGTGGGATTTTTTTTTTGCAGGTCATGTGCTACTTTTGAACCGATGACGAATGGAAATTGTGGAACAATTTTCCGCTTCAAGGGCACGTTTCATAAAACTTTACTTACGACAATAGCGACCCCTTTGTTATAAGTTTTATGAAACGGATTTCCCCTCCTATGACAACTTGCCTTAGGTGTAATTAAATTTGTTATACAATAGATATAAAATTCGTTATTCGAAAGTCAACAGTTTTATGAAACGTGCTTCTGAAGCAGAAGGATTTTCTGTTATACCTTGAAATGTAGGTGGAATAATTATTGAAATATTATTTTACTATCTTAGGGGTAAATGTTTTAGACAATGTTTGATAATTATCTATAAATCCCAAGATATTGCAAAATATATGTTTTCCTTGTCATTTTCGTTTCTCTTGTATCATATTTTTGTTTCATCTTTTATTCAAAAAGAAAACATAGGTTGGTTGTGTCGTAATCAGCTGGTCTCCGGTTTCACTTCACATTTTGTCCTCGTTAATAAAAAATCTTAGCTCTTTTGTGAAAGAAATGGTATTTGGCCAACATAAGTATCGGTAAATCAAATCAGAATTAAGACATGATAACGATTTGCTTATTTGTTTGGCATTCAAAATAGTCAGAATAGACAGCTAGACATAGATTTGTTTAACCTTCGTGACAATCATCCTCTACCCTTTACAGAAATATAATTTAAGTTTAAGTTGCAGGATAAATAGAATTTTAAGAAAAATAAAATACAAAAGGATAAATATGTAAAGTGAGTTCCAAATGATCTTTAAAAAATGAGAAATTATCTTTGTCGCATTATCTTACAGATAAATTGTCGTTAACAATTACTGATCTGAGAATTCGATTTTGCTGTTGTTCGAAGAAGGAAAAAAAGAAAAGTAAAAGGTTGATCGTGAAGAAGAAGAAAAAAAAAAGAAGGAAAAGAATAAATAAGAAGAACAAGAATAAAGAACAGCAAGAAGAAAAAGAAGAAGAAGAGGAAGAAGAAGGAGAAGAAGAAGAAGAAAAAGAAGAACAAGAAGAAGAAGAAAGAAGAACAACAACAAGAAGATTAAGAACAAGAAGAAAAAGAAGAGGAAGAAGAAGATGAAGAAGAAGAAGTAGGAGAAGAAAGAGAGAGGCAATAGCTAGAGGGAGAGAGAGAAAGAGTGAGAGATAAAGAGGGGAGGCAGGGGCGGATCTAGCTTTTTGCTAAGGGGGGGGTTTGACCAAAATAATGACGATGCGGAGCATCGTCCACGAGCCGCGAAGCGGCGAGCCGATTTTTTTTGGGGTGTTTATTTGAACCCCGTAAGTGATGTTTTCCTGGCATCTATTAACACAATGGAGACCATAAAAAGCAGTGCATGATAACGTCTTTTTAAATCAAGTAACAGTTTAATACACAGTTATATCCAGAGTTATCATGTGTTTGGTTAAGTTACCAGATGAGTCGAATATCTTCTCACAATATTTGCACTTGAAAGAGTTTCTCTCCAGCGTGCGTTCTTTTTTCTTTCTTTTTTTTCTTTTTTTTTTCTTTTTTCTTCCTTTTTTTTTTTTTCTTTTTTTTCCCGGCCGCCCAAGGGGGGGGTTTAAACCCCCTAAACCCCCCCCGTAGATCCGCGCCTGGGAGGGAGAAAGAGAGAGAGAGAGAGAGTGAGAGAGAGAGAGGGGGGGGGGAGGGGGAGGATGGGGTGGTCGTGGAGATGAACAAGGAAACGGTGGATGGTAAATGACTGTGTTGCAACATATTCAGTGTATAATGATCTTTGCCACGTCTACTACATTGCGTAATACAAAGAGATTAGATATTACAAAGGGAGCTTACAGGTATGCCAATAATGTATGAATTAACAGTTAAAAAGGGTTAGGATCTCCCCTTTTATATATTTTTATTTTCTGTGTGCAATTCAGACAACCTTTTCCATCCCCTTAATGACAAGTGCAAAATTCGGGTATGAAATCCACGTATTCACACATAAACTATTCTTATTAATTTACATGTACCAAGCCCCATCCCTTCCTTCTCTCTCTCTCTCTCTCTCTCTCTCTCTCTCTCTCTCTCTCTCATCTTCTTCTGTATTTCTTTCCGCTTAATTTCCACCTTTCCTCCGTTCTCTCTATGTCTTCCCCTCTTTATTCCCGTAAAACCGCTCTCTCACTATATCACCCTCTATACTTCTTCATCACTTCCTCTTATCTCCTCTGAATTGTCTATCTTGACTGTGTCTCATTATCTCTATTCATCAATCTTTTCCTGTTCTTATAAGACTATTCCTGATTTGCCCACTCCCTCTGTCTGTCTGTCTGTCTGTCTCGCTGTCCGTCTCTGTCTGTCTGTCTGTCTGTCTGTCTGTCAGTCTATCTGGCTCTCTCTCTCTCTCTTTCTCCCTCTCTCTATATATCTCCCTCTCTCTCGTTTATGTCCTCGTTATTTGACAAACAAGATATATCATGAAATGAAATTATTCTGGATCTCATTATTACAGTCTATACTGTATTGTGCAAACTCGATGCAAATATCCCAGGTGTCACTGTTTTTCATTCATAAATTCTATAATTTATAGCAATAATTATGTCCAAGAGAAACCGAATCTAAATTGCGTAAATGTTATTCTTTTGTTAACAAGTCGACTACAGTTCATGCAAAGCCAAGCTACAAAGGAAAATACAAGGTTAAGGCCTGAGGGTATACGAATGCGGAGGGAGGGGAAAATTTGGTCGTTAAAAGAGAATTTTAATCTGAAGTATATCGTAACCAAAATTTATTCAGGGAATATTCTCCATATTTTTACAAACTTTACAAGTCCAGACAATTTTATTCTCATGGTTTTTCGTCATTGAAAATCAATAAAACAAAAAAACAATTTAATCAGGATGTTGAATCATAAATTCCCCAAATCACCTGAATTATGAGTCTCATTCAGAAACAAAATATTCAAATACAAAGTCATGTACTTCAATTTCCAAAAGGAATATTGACCTTCAAGAGCTAAATGAGTGCTTTTTTCCATTTTCGACAGAATCTTCGATGCTTTGAGTAGCTTGAGTGATATGAATTCAACACAATTCAAACAAAACATTTCAAATTGTTTTATTTTTAAGATAGAGCAATTGTGATGAAGTAACAAATTACCAGGAAACATACAGGGGAAAACTGGTTTAAAACTGGTTTGAATGTCTGAGCATGCATGAGAATATACATTGAGGCGTTCATTCCATAGGCCAATCGTTTTGTCCGCCTTTGTTTGGAAGTGCTAGACTGTAGCACACATCTATAAATATCAAAACTCCCAATAAAGTCGGAGAAGACATACAAAAATAGAATACTCATTTTCGTTCGCCTTACGCGACGTGTCGCTATAAAGGTATTTGTTGAATAAATACGAGAACTAACCCGGATATAGTTTTACAGGCTTTTGTATTCGGCACCTCTTGGTTTTGTATGCAGGGTGTTTCCTCAAACTGGTTACAAGTCATAATGCTCTATTATGAACACTGATCTGAGGGAAAATATCATATTTGTTTGTACTCACTAGTGTGAAATACAAATCAGAAAAGATTGGGGAAAATACAGGTGAATTGTTGATGTGAACTAGATAAGAATGGTAGGAATGTCGATAAAATATGTTTTTAGTACTGGTGTAATATTGAGGTGGAAATTACGACAGAAAACTGAAAAGAATTTTCTTTCATTTTGGGAATATGACTTCCATTGTGATAATGGCGTTCTGTTAATGGCTGAGCCCAATAATGTAGAAAATTGCCAAATTCATTGCAATAGCTGGAAGTTTGGTAAAGAAATTCAGTATAAGAAAACAGCCTTCTACAGAAGCACAAAAAAATCTAAAGATAGACATTATAAGATAAAGCTTTTACGCTATGGACAGTGCAAGTTTAAAGGGAAATCCAACCTTGATAGCAAACTATAGGAAAGCGGCAAAATCAAAGAAGTAGGCTGGTGAAAGTTTGAATGAAATCAGACCAAAATGAGAAAGTTATTAAATTTTAAAAGTTCCAAACACTATTATGTCTCTGTGATTTATTGGCATATACAACTTTCCATTGGCATTTGCTTCAACGCGCAACATGACTAATATTTCTGGAGGATAGAGACCTATAATAATATGATATCCATAATATATTTTGAGTAGTGCCCACGAGAAAACAGAAATATATGACAATTTTGTACACGACGACGAACGGGAGAGTTATATGCAACTACGTCACAATCCACTGATCAAAATGCAAATTTGAGATTAGCATAGGCTTAGTAATGTGCTATTTCTACATTTATAACCTTCTTATTATCGGTCCGATTTACTTCAAACTTTCGCCATTCTGTTTATTTCATTTTTCTGCTTTCATACAAAAGAAGTTATTACAGGGGTTTGAGTGCCCTTTAATAGCAATACAAGATAAATTTACTTTTATCGTGCTTTGTACCATTGAAAGTCCGCTTGTTTTTCTGTTGTATTGCTAATTTTTTTGTTACGACTCGTGCATCCAACATTTACCGATTTCCCGGTCACTTTTCAACTAGCCTACTCGAAATGTTCGTAATCTAAGGGGAAAGGCAACAACATGTACATGTACCTAATGTCAAGAAAATCAATTGTGAGCTGGATTCGTGGGATTAAGAGAGAAGTCCGCCGAATGTTTTCCTTCATCACATTAGAATCGGTTTTCTTCTTCTTCTTCTTTTCTTCGTTTTCTTTTATCTTGCTTAAGAATCGAGTTGGCACATATGTGTACTCATAACTTTGACTTTTGTTTCGTTCTGTCAGTTTGTTAGCAGTTTCGGTAAAAATATTGTCCAAACGGTAAAATTCCCATTCGTGTCCGGGATTACCGAAAAAAGAGAAAATGTAGAGTGGAATTTTTACTCATAACTCAAGTTGACTTTTCTTGAGTTCTGTCAGTTTCTATCAGTTTCGGTAATAATATTGTCCAAACGGTAATAATCCCAATAGGTCCGGGTTTACTTAAGGCACCTATTAGGGATTCGCAATCCTTCGAAAACTGATCGCAATATGTATCTGTAGCAGAATGATGATTTGATGGAAATATGTGCGAAATTTTAGATTAAAAGACTCTGCAATTTTCTCTTTCTGAGTGAAAATTGAAGCCCTCATTTTGTACATCCCCAATTGGATGAATAAAACACTGCCAGTTGCAAAATTGAAATTTGAAATGAAAAATGACTATTATTTTGCTAATAATTAATATTCTGCCGCCATATTTCTAGGAAAGTTTTCAAACATTATTATTAAAAAAACACACATTTTAGTCCTTTTACAATATGGAGTACCTGCAACGCCCTCTAACTTCTTTTAACATTCTAGATTTTAAAAATATATGTGGGAGATTTAGATGGTATTCTCGCATCAATGTAGTCCTCTTTATTTTCGTTGATGTATTGAACAAACAAAAATTATTGATCAATTTAATTCTTTAGCAGTCATTGAAGAGGCTGGTGGAAAAAAAAAAGAGAAATGGGTGTTGACAAGATACTGTATAACAGAACCTGACCTCTCTTTCTTGCTTACTTTTCTACCTTATCTTCTTTTCCCTTCTCTCACTCTCTCTCCTTCTTCTTTATTTTCTCTTCCTCCTTTGCTCTCGTTGTCCTCCTCTCTAGCCCATTTTCCCTCTCATCCTATCATTATTCCTCTTCCTCTGTCCGTCTGTTATATTTCTTCCCCTCCTTCTTCCTCTCCATCTTTTTCTTCTTCTTCTACTCATCTTTTTTCCTTTCCCTTTACTTCTCCTCTTACATTTTCTTCTTCTTCTTATTCTTATCTCTCTCTCTCTCCCTCTTTCTTTTCTCATCATACATAGAAAAGGGAATTCTTTTAAATAATTCTTTGTACAAGACAAATAGGAGTTCCCCATTACCCATAATTTCATATTTCATAAAACATCGTCAATAGAGAAACAAACATTCAACATGCATAACTTAATATTTTGTATTAATTTTTTTCCTTAAACTTATAAAAGTTTGTTACTTTATGTTGTTTTCCTTCTTCATGCATGCTAACATTCAATGAAGCAGTTTATTCCCCATTTACAAACACAACACAATGATTATTCAATAAGCGATGTTCAGTGTATTTACAACAACAGTTTTTTATTAAGAAAAACTATGAAAATGGTATATACAACATACAGCATACATGGAACAAATTTTGTCTCACTGATTAAAAAAAGAGAAAATAAAAATTCCCAAAGGACATACATGCCTGTAGATTGTCAAGCATGATTTAACAAATTTATCCCATTTACTTGGAAAGGAATGTAGTATTTAGGACTCTGTTTAACTCTTTTATTTGCCTTAGCCTGTTAGGTTGAAAGCTAGACAGCCATATTGTATCGTGTATTCAATTACATGCAGACTGCTTGTGTGGCAAAAGTCAACTGAGGCAGTGCAATGTTTGTGTCATTGACCAAAGCCTGTAAATATTAAATAATTGGTTCCCCAAAACACTATCTTCATCTTGGAACAATAAAAACAAAGTTATCCTTATTTGCATCTTTCACAGTAAGAAATAATAAGCGTTTTAATGTGTGACAAAAGCCGATTATGACAATATATACTGTTTGTCCCATCGGTCGACCAAAACCAGTTAGGAGTTGGAGAATAATTCCCCAAAAATCGTTTTTATTTAAAATAAAGAAAAAATCTGCCATTTATTGGACCTTTTGGGGGCAGCTCACAGATCTTTACAACCCCCCCCCCCCCCCCAACTAGTATCCCTTTAGAAATGTACTATTTCTAACTTTCTCTTTTCCAATTAACCCTGTGTACAGTCTCGAATTAATAAAAGATGAGAATCGGATGCTGTTTATGGGAAGAGTGACTAGCGCCCTCTATTTGCAGACTTCTTCTAATGTGGCTGTGTACGAAGTGACAGGATGCCAGCGAGACTCGGCGAGCTTCTTGTAGAAATCTTGGTTGGCTTGAATATAGGCTAGGTTTGTGGCCACCATGTTGACTGGGGCACTGTGATCTAGAGAGAGAGAGAGAGAGGCAAACAAAGATTGCTTAAATCAAATGAAAAATTGTTTTATTCTCAGTAGTTTGTATGGAATAAAATCCTACAACATTTCTAATTCAAATTACACCTGGGGTCTGAGAATTGACAGTAACAATAGCGTTTAAAGTGAACCGGTAACATTGTTGAAGGTTGATGAAAAAACTGCCTTATGTTTTAAAATGTCAACACTTAAATGGAGCCAATTCATTGCCTTGTGTTGATTACATTCACCTCAAATTTAATGTAATAATAATAATAATATTAATAATAATACATGTAGTTGGGAGAATTTAGAAATCAATCAGATCAGTTTTCTTAATTTTTAACATTAATAATGGTCTTTTTTCACTCAATATATTAGATTATCTTTAATTGTACATCTACTACCCTAGCATCATTTTCTCTTATCTGAACATTGTTACCATAGTCCACCCTGATACTAAGTGTATTTTGATAGAAGCAGAATACAGTCAAAGCTGCTTTAGTGACCACCTGTCTACAGAGACATTTTTTCTTTCCCTTGAAAATGGTTTCTCATTGAATCATGTACTAAAGGAACCCATCTACAAAGACCATTTTGAGGTGTTTCCCTTGGGCGGTCGCTATAGACAGGTTTGACTGTACTTAGAGAAACTAAATCACTGATACTTTGAGCAAAATCTGATGAAAAATAGATAAATTGAAGTAGTGAGATTTATTACTGGGCAGTCCCCCAATCATCTCATAGGTACACCAACCCACATGTCATACCCAAACTTACCTTCTAAAACCTCATCCTCATCTTCAGTCTGCAGTAGTGAAAGAATAGGAGAGGAATGGAAAAGCGTTACAAGTTAAAGCTTTTAAAAATACCATCATTAAGTTCATTTGAGAGTCATTATATGGACTTATAAAACTGGGGGGGGGGGGTTCATAAAACTTGACAGTTTTTTGTTTTAAGCTAGTGTAATCCTAGCTTCTGATTGGTTATTAGCAGATTTGTCATTGATTTTTTTTCATTTGTCAATGAAAAAAGGCTTTGTGAAACACCACCTCCCCCTGGTATCATTGATGATTAATCAAGTCATTGTTGAAAAACATTCTCTACTCCTGATTTCTCACAAAATTCTGTGTATGTTCGCTTATAAACCATCACTTAATTCATCAGGAATTTGTTTGGCAAATTTTGAGTTTATGTAGCATTCAGTATCGATATTTGCTTGATTTTGTGACAGAATACCTTTCAAAAATCAATACTAAATTATTCCTGTAAAGGTGTCCTGGGCCGTTGCATAAAAAATGGTTGTCAATAACAATGATCTCAGCCAATCAAATGCCACGATTTCAGTAGCTTTTAACTTTTTATTGATAACAAGTTTAATGCAACAGGGCCCAGGTCAATGTCACTATCAATAACAAGATACATCATTTCACTCCCTTCCCTTTGGCAAGACACTTAATCCACATCTGCCTCTCTGCACCAGGTTTAATTTCTGGGTACATGCGGGAGATATTTTCTTGGATACCTGAGTACCTTATCAAGGGTGCGTGGCTAAAACTGGGGATAATATTCATTTTGTGCAGACTTAAAGAAAAGGTTGAGTTCTGGGAAGAGGTGAATAATAATTAGTGGCATGTAACAGCATAAACATTTTTATGCCACATGTTTGTGTAGTCCCATATTCATCTTTCTGTGAACAGTGCTTGTAACTTTACCAAGACTGGGACAAATTTCTTAATTCTTATCATTTTGATGATTCCAGAATCTTGCAGTACACACAAATACTTATATGCTAGATGATCAACATTTTCTGATCGTTTCCACACTGTTTCTTTCGCAATGCAATCGCATGACCAGAACTTAACATTATCTTTAGAAGACATTCGATTCCTATTAGGCAATTCATATGTAAGTGTAGCCGTATATTGTCATTATCAATATAATTTTGCACTAAACCAACCTTTGCTGCTGCAGGTTGCACGACAGGTTGCGGTGTCTGTGTCTGTGGTGCCGGTGCTACGTGTGGTGCTTGCTGGACCTGTGGTTGGTGGTGTGGCTGATAGGCCTGTTGCTGCTGGGCCATCTGAGGGTAACCTGCGTACGGATCAACCCCACTCTGGTAGGGGTACTGCTGAGTGTTCTGAGCATACTGTGTGGCCAGGGCTGCGACCGCCGCCCCCGTCGACATGGGCATCGGACCACCCCCTCCAGACATGTTTATCTCTCTGTAGTTCAATTCAAAATCAGTGATAAATCGTTAGTACCGTCAAACCCGTCTATAGCGACTGCCCAAGGGAAAAACAAAAAGTGGCCATCGTAGACAGGTGGTCTTTGTAGACAGGTTCCTTTAGTACATGATTCAATGAGAAACCATTTTCAGAGGAAACAACAATTTGGCCTTTGTAGACAGGTGGTCACTAAAGCAGGTTTGACTGTACAAAGTCGTCTCTATTTCTTGATACCTTTTTGCCAATATTGGCTACTCTCCACCCAGGTGATGTAAAAGGGGACACATTTATCTCTCTGCAGTTTCAAAATCAGTGATAGATCATCAGTACAAAGTCGTCTCTATTTCTCGATACGTTTTTCCAATATTAATGTCCTTTGGCAAGACACTAATCTGTATTGGCTACTCTCCACCCAGGTGATGTAAAAGGGGACACATTTATCTCTCTGTAGTTTCAAAATCAGTGATAAATCATCAGTGCAACGTAGTATCTATTTCTTGATACGTTTTTGCCAATATTAATGTCCTTTGGCAAGACACTAATCTGTATTGGCTACTCTCCACCCAGGTGATGTTTAGGGGTACCTGGTATGAAGACATTTCTTGAATGCCTGAGCCCCTTCTTAGGGCCGTTGGGCTAATGCCTGGGTGGTAGTAATAGTACAGGGCTTAGAAACTGGAGTACGACGTGCTATATAAATGTTACCATTATGATTAACATTTACATGTACTTGAAGGAAGTCTGTAACTGGTTCAAATATCTAAGATGAATACTCTCTAACTATCTGACTGTGGTGTCAATGTATGAACGTTTAATGCAGGTCCTGTATTGTGCACTAGAAATTTGCATAACCTGACATATTTTCAGGTGTTATTTTCATTCCAAAATATCCGTTTATAAGGTGCAATATGCAGAACAATTCCCTTTTCAAGAACTGATTTTATTTGTTGTTGTTTATGTTTTGTGTACTTTATAGAACTTGACATGAAAAACAATGTTTGGCACTATATCTCACTTGGTTATGGACAGAAAAAGAAGGAGAGATAGAGACAGACAGAGCAAGAGAGAAAGATAGAGAGAGAAAGATAGAGAGAGAGAGAGAATAAAAGAATGAAATGAAGAGACAGAAGGAGAGAGAAAGAGTATGAGAGAGAGAGAGAGAGAGAGAGAGAGAGAGAGAGAGAATAAAAGAATGAAATGAAGAGACAGAAAGAGAGAGACTATTTACCTTTTTGGCATGGCCTTGCCTAATCTCAATGTGACACTCATAGGACCTACAGCACTGCATGATAGCAGATTCTTAGTCCATCTCGTTGGAGATAGAGAGAGAGACAGAGCGAGAGAGAGAGAGAGAGAAAGAGAGACTATTTACCTTTTTGGCATGGCCTTGTCTACTTTCAAGGTGACACCCATGGGCCCTACAGCTCCATTCATCTGCATGATAGCGGCTTCTTGGTCCATCTCGTTGAAGAAACGGACAAAGCCAAAGCCCTTTGACCTCGTACCTTCATCACGGACGACTTCGGAAAGAGCAGACAAAGAGATAAATGATTATTAGACAGTCAAATAAACAAGGTGTCAGGCTACGAGAATTTGTATACTTATTTTATGCCAGTTAGTACAAAAAAAACAGTCATGAATATTACTTGATTTCTGTACAGGTCATGTTATAATGCACTTCAAAAGAGTTTTGGAAAAATAACCCAGCTTTAGCCAAGCTGCCCTGTTGAAGGTTTGAAGCAGTAAAGGTGTCGTGGTCGAGTGGATATGTCACTGGACTGTGGATCACAAGGTCCGCGGTTTGAGTTGCGGCGCGGCACTAATGTCCTTTTGCAAGATATTAATCTACATTTGCCACACTTAACCCACGTGAGGTAAATGGGTACCTGGTAGGATTATTCCTTGAAATGCACTGTGCGCTGATTATGGCTGACGGAGCTAAAACTAGGGTAATAATTTCCAAAGCTCTTTGGAAGCGCATTGAGACGTTATACAACGTGATATGTGCTATACAAGAACCAAATATTATTATATTATTACTTCACCTTGCTCAAGTGTGGCAAATGTGAACTCATATCTTGCCAAAGAACGGTGCTGTTGTGGCAGGAATATTAACAACAAAAAATACTCTGTTCTTGTACAACACATATCTATATAACATCCCAATTTGATTCCAAATAGCTTTGAAAATAATAATCATTGCTTTAGATTCAGAATCCCAGAGGGGCTATCAATACATGTGGAGAAAATCTTGCCAAGTTATAAATCAACACCTGAGTGGAGAGAGACAATTGTAAGCAAAATGCCTCGTCAAAGGACATATGCATCAAGCAGATATCTAAATCACAATTTCACTGAGAGCTGAATGAACTTCGACGACAGTGTTCAAAATGCCATGAATTCTAAATTACTGCCATAAATTAGTATCAGAAGAAAAAAAGAGAGAAAGAAAAAAGCAGAGATTTCCTTACTCTTAGCTTCTTTGATAGATTTGTAGTGAGCGAAAAGAGCTAATAATTCTTCATCTGTTGTGCTGGTGTTGAGGCCTCCAACATAAATAGAGTACTCCTTGCTAAAAGAAAATAAATAAGAAAAGAACTGCATGGTTAGTCCATAAATGAGTCTCCAATTTTACATTATCAAGTAGTAATTAAGTGGATATTATGCACATAATGCCATTTAGAAATGATGAAGAAAGCAAAAATTTGATGCCATGTTTATCAATAGGTGATATGCGCTATATAAATAACGTTCATTATTATTATTATTATAGGTAACTAGTTCCAAATTCCCAAATAGGAGCAGAGTGATTTTCTGCAAGTATTTAGTGAAGTTGTCATAATTTTGATGGTACTATGAGATTAAAATATAAAATCATTCTTTAGTACAACCATGAAACCTGTATATAAAGACCGGCTAAGGAGACAAATAAGGTAATCTTTCTGTACAGGTTCATTTAATGTAAGAAAGAATTAACAATTATGGAAAGCCGTTAGCATCTTTGAAAATACTTTGTAAAAGTTATTTTGAAAGGCATAACAAATGTTGATTCAAATCATTCATATTTTTTATTATCAAGAAGATTTTATGTTCTTGATGTGGAATTTATGAAAAGTCTACAATACTTACTAGAATTTTTGATTATGACTATATTTTTTTAAGGCTACAAATGTCTCTCCATAATTTTTAAGTCCAACTCGGAGTTAAAGACACTCAGTAGTCAGCTCTCATGGGGAATTCGACACCGTTCAGGTTTTACCTAATAACAGGTGTTGTCAATCACCAGGGTTATCCTTCCGTTTTATGACCATTAGACCTTATGTAATGCTTTGCTTTTCCCTCACCCGAACTGCTCTCGAGTATTCTCCGAGAGACTAGGGGGAAATTCTTGACTGGCCTACGGATTTGCTGTGTGCAGATTTGTACTCCCATGAATGGTATTTCCACCAAATCTGGTGTCAGCGAATTATGGCCTTCTGCACATGGAAACTGACGCGTGACTCCCTTTAAGTTTGACTTAATATCTTTGTGAAACACCCCCCTGTATTCAACATCTATCTTTAATTGCCAGACTAACCTGTAAGGGACATGGGCAGAAGGACCAGGGGATCCCTGTCCTCCTGGTTGTGGGAAGGGCATGGTGTTCTGGTCACGGAGAGAATAGTTCAACTTGAACCGCTTCTACAGATGACAAAGAGAGGTTGAAGAAAATGATGTAACACGTTGTGTGATGATATAGACAAACATGATACTGAAAATTTAGTGATTTCCACAGAATTCTGCATAATACAGATATTCATATACTGTACATAGTGCTATGACAGTGAATTTCTGTTTGATGATTTGAGATAATCCACGTTACCGTACTTATTTTCTGAGGGCCCCTTCAGATTATCAATTCACATATGTCCCGGTAAGCAGAGGTAGTCCTTTGTGTGTTCTACATGAATCTCAAGAGGGGGTAAAAATAAGTAGTCTTACGCAACAAAGGTCCTACGCATACCAACTTTGGCTTTCTTTGTCTTATAGGATACACAGATATGAAGTGCAGTATAAGTTTGCTTAGCAAACCTAGTGTTAAACAGCGGAATATGTGAACAAGCAGGCTTGAGAATTAAAGATATCTCTCAACATATCCCAGAATCATAAATCGCTACAAAAGTTTTACAACACAGCAAAGGTTTCAGGGCCTAAAACAATATGTATAGATGTAACGATCTAAAGGAAGAAGAAGTGAAAGATGACTTACTGCAGGATAGTTTGGTAGCGGCAAACCGATCAGTTTTCTTAGGGCAAGAGCTACCGCATCCTTGCTTGTCAACTCCACAAAACAGTAATTCCTGTTCTGCCTGAATCATTCAACAAAAAGATAGAAACAACAAAAAATTCACTACCACATTACTTTTAATACGCATATGTGCAGGGCTCTGATCAAGGGCACCTAAGTGTTACATATGAGGTGAATTTTAAAAGTCAATTATAGACTGTGGCAACATTATTTTTGTAATCTGCAAACATTATGCAACATATAGCTAAAAAATCAGACCTTAACAAATTGCCGTTAAGTGGCAATCAGTAGCTAAATATCACATCATCAAAAATGTTACGTACATAACTCGGTGTCCACTTCATGCTGATATTTCCCTTATAATTTTAATTTTTCTGACAAAGTACATTAGATGTTAAAACATACTGTAAACAAAACTTTAAACCATTGCCATATCAACTTTTTTCAATTTAGTTATTAGAATATGGCCAAAACAAATGTGGATACCGAGTTATGTACAGTACATCTTATTCTCTACATGCTTTCTCTTTGCCTCATTGTCAGATATGGTTTTGCATTAGTCTAATAACGACTTCAATTGAAGGAATGATGTGTTTCCTGAATGAAACATAATTTGCAATGTGTAAATAGTTTGTAAACTACTATTACAGGACTGAAATGTAAGATTTCTGTACTTACATGTAATCGTACATAATTGTGGACACCAAAAGTAAGTAGTTTTACATTCAAATAATATTTAACTTCTTGTTCCTTAAATTCAATAAATGTTTGTTTAAATGAAAATGCAGAAGGGTGCAATTCATGCTGTATGGAATAAATAAATTTATTTATGATAATTTTTTCAAATTTTTGATTGGTAGTAACGTACATAACTCGGTGTCTTTTCATAATGGTGTCTTAGTTATGTACATGACATGAAAAAGTTCAAACTGCAATATTTTGTAATATTCTTCTCACCAAATCAGATGTGTGTATGTCTTATACATTTTTTACTACCTTACCATGAAAAATAACTAAATATAGGTGGTCTTATTGGAAAAACAAAACATGGAATACGTACATAACTGTCACGTACATAACTCGGTGTCCACATTCATTGTTGATTAAATAATACATACAAGTTAAAATGCGGAATCCAATGTTATCAGTGCTCTTCATTCACCTATATACACCATTACATTATCATTTTGAAAGAATACAATATGTTTTTGTATAGATTCTGTTGCACTGGTATGTACATAACTGCAGGACACCAAACATTTTCCATTTACAGAAATCTAAATATTTTTAAAACGATGACCCAGAATGAAATGATCTGATGGGAAATCAAAGATAAAGTGAAACTAAACATTAAAACATTGCAATCTTGTAAATAAATCAATTATTTATGCACCATTCTTCAGTTAGTAAAGTTTGAAATTTGCAGGACACCAAAGTTATGTACATATCACAAAAATTGTATCACATGTAAATGGAATAAGAAAGTAAAATAATAGGAATTAACTCAACAGAAATATTAATTATTACATAGATTCTACATCAAGATAAAAAAAAAAAAAAGTTTTGCATCCATTAGTAAAAAATCTGGTAACCAATTAGTGCATGTTTTGAATGTAACATTAAAAGTGCTGAAAATAGGCCTTTTTACATCATAAAATTGCTCTAAAATCTTTAATTTGAACTCAATGAAGCTGACACCTTGTTTGGAGCTTCCCCCAATGGTACTTTCTAATATAAAAATGCTAATTTGTGTCTGGGTCTCATGGATTTGGATAATTAAACAATTTCCCAGTGTTCAATCTAAGGGTACCCTTGATCTGAGCCATGCACATATAATCCTTTTACAAGACACTATGAACATGACAGACAAAGAAAGAGGACAAGATATACAGTTCCTCATTCTACCCTCAACAATTGCTGTGGTAGACAAAGGAACATCCCTTCACTTGTATTATGTAAAAATGTGTAGAACAGGTGAATATGCATGTGACACCTGTTCTACACATTTTTACATAATAGCAGTGAAGGGATGTTCCTTTGTCTACTACAGCAATTGTTGAGGGTAGAATGAGGAACTGTATATTTTGTCCTCTTTCTTTGTCCGTCATGTTCATAGTGAGAGCTACTGAAAACTGAAATTAGGGTGCTTTTTTTCAATTTTTTATAGAACTATCATTATCATCACTATCTAATTGTTCTTTATCATTGTAGAGGACTAGAGGTAGCTCACACAGTTATAAGAAATTCAGACACAAAAAAAGGGGGATTGGATTAGATAACACATGCCAAATAAAGTTCGATGTAAAATACTTGAGGTCTTAATATTCACAAGAGCATTCTTTACATGCTAATGGTGCTATCCATCTAAATTTGTACATTGTACGTAGTCCTCAAATTACAGATAATGCACAAAGTTCCAAGGGGGGGGGGGGGGGTGAAGATTATAACACTACTACAGTGTATATCATTGGACCACTTAAAGCAACAAATAAAAGAGAAATGTTAAATTTCTTCTCCCCCCACCCACTTGCTGGCTAATGGAATAGTTTACTTAGCACTTTCCTTGTTTTGCAATCTTGAATAAGTTTGACCGATATTAAACACACGCTCTCTCATCACACTGAAAGCTTGTACTCTCTCTTTCATCACATCTACTTCCCTACATACCTACTTCATTAGAACCCCTAGATGGCAAATGGAATAGTCTACCTACCCTGTTTTGAAATCTTTTAGAAGTTTGATGGACACTACATGCTCTCCCATCATACTGAAAGCTTCTGCTATCACCCTCTCGTCCATGTACTGGTCAATCTAGCAGAACAGAATGAAAAGAAATGTAAAAATCACTGTCTCTTGACAATAATTCATAGTATGGTCGAGATCAGACATAGACGAAAGACTTCATGCATGGCTGATTGTCAACATGGTCAATGAAACGGAGTTAAGTTCTTTGTCAATTCTGCTTGTTGCTACGGCAGGCAGCCAGTGAAAACGAACTTTTTAAATCAAATTATGGAAATTCAAGCATCACTTTAAACAAACAGAACTTTGTTCCTTGCTCATTTTTCCTGATTGAGGTGTCATATGAAAGGGCAGAAATTAACCTTTCTAGAAATGTGAATTTTTCTTCGAAATTCAGATAGGTCTACCGCCACACCAGCAAAGCATAGAGAGTCAATGGGTCATTTCACGTTAAGTGTACACTTTTTGAAAAATGGGGTTTTCCCCATTTTGGCATCTTTTAAACAATTATTATTTTATGTTGGCCATTTTATTTGATGGACCTTATCAACAGCAACCTACAGTTCAATTTTCATAACACTGCAAACATTATTTCTGTTAATTTCAGCATTTTTAGTGCATTTTTAACGGAAAAGGGATTCTCATTTCATAATTTTGATAATGTTCATTGATATCTTACATGAATCTATTGAGAGTTGTGTATGGTCGAGATCAGACATAGACGAAAGACTTCATGCATGGCTGATTGTCAACATGGTCAATGAAACGGAGTTAAGTTCTTTGTCAATTCTGCTTGTTGCTACGGCAGGCAGCCAGTGAAAACGAACTTTTTAAATCAAATTATGGAAATTCAAGCATCACTTTAAACAAACAGAACTTTGTTCCTTGCTCATTTTTCCTGATTGAGGTGTCATATGAAAGGGCAGAAATTAACCTTTCTAGAAATGTGAATTTTTCTTCGAAATTCAGATAGGTCTACCGCCACACCAGCAAAGCATAGAGAGTCAATTGATGCTAATGCGTATTGACCTCTAGCTCTAGCACTACATACATGCTGTGAGGCAGGTATTATTAGACCTATACACAAATATACACACCACACAATATTGCATAGACTGAATGAAATCATGCCGATGCGGCTGTAAGCAAAGTTTGACAGTAGAATTACAATTTGAATTTTTAAATTATTCTTTTAACATCAGTAAGTTGAAAAAATGTATTTTACTGCTATTTAGGTGTCATCAATTGTCACTAAAGTACCGATTTTGAGTGAAATCAGTTGAGTTTTGTACTCTTGTACAGAGCCAGTGGTGTTTGAAATGTTGAGAATCAAAAGCACAGCTTTTACTTAGTGCTGTAAGTCAGACGCTATGTTCGTGTTCGGTTTGGTTCGGCAGAGTTCGGCAATTTTTCACCCGAACTTGGTTCGGTTCGGGGTTCGGTAATATAATAACAAGCAGCGTTATAGCCACGGCGGTCGGCACTGGGCGGGCCGCCCGGCCTGCCGGGCCTGACCAGCACGGAGGACTTCTGCACACTGCCACTGACCAGCACGAATTTCACATTAAAAAAGTGCTCTAAACGTAATTATTTGTGAAGAAAAATACTACTTACATTCGTATTTCCGTCTTGAATCGTGTTTTATTTTCAATTTTAAAAGAATCATGTTTTCAATTTGTCAATAAATTATATTTTTTAAAGATTTTCCGAGACGGTTGTTGTCTAATGTTAGAGTCATGAAAGCTGCCATCTTGAATGGAGAATTCAGGCTCCTCAATAACTGTTTTTTATAAGTTTTTATTTTCAATAGGAAAAATATAAAATCCCTATTTTTCCTAAATAAATAAATACCATACTATAATAAATATTCATTTCATTATTTATATTGTAAAATTTGTCCGATATTGTTAAAATTAAAATATTAATTTTTTTGTTGATTGGATTTGAGCTGAACTAGTTTTGATCACGCACATGTATTCTTGTTTATGGCTTGCGATCGCGACGTAGCGTGGTCAGGATTTGGGATTTGAATGGCGCCAGTGAAGTCGCGCCCACCACTGGATAGGCATAAAGCACAAAGGCGGAAAATGGGAAAAAAGTAAATATAAAATGAGCAATCATGACATGAAAATTAGGTACATCCGAACATCCGAACCAGGCCTTTGTGTTCGGTTCGGAAGTGCCATGTTCTGCGAACTTCCGTTCGGTTCGGCGGTTCGGCTACAGCACTACTTTTACTACACAGCGCTATATCTCCACGCCAGAGTTTATACGGGTCAAAGTTTGGATAGACTTCTGAACTAGCGCGAAATCATTAAAAAAAGTTACTCCCTCGCCCTCCCCTCAAACTTAGTCCAGGCATCAGGCATGGCAAGCCAGCGCCAGCCACTGCACCGGCCCCGGCCCGCGTCGGCCAACAATGCGAAGAATATCCAGTCTTCCAGGGGGCCGTTTCTTGAAACCGTCATAACTACAAGATCAACGACATCTCGCCACTGTCGCGCAACTTGTCAGCTAAGTGTTTCACAACGCCGTCTTTGCCAAGATGAGCGACAACTTCCGCGACAAGCGAGTTGTCACTGCTCCGAACCCGTCATATCTTTTTAATTGCTGTAAAGCGCCATCACAAGTCAGTTTGTTGCTATTCCATGGGCCGCGAAATGTACGATTAGTTTCACTATCATTTTGAGAAGAATATAGACGAGTTCGGTCATAATTCTCTGGGATGCGAAATGTAAATGTAAAAAAGTGATAATACAAATTATACAGAAACTTTAAAAAGCTGAATTTAAACATTAAATCACAAATCATTAAACTATAACATATAAATAAGAGAGATAAGAATGTTACACAATGTTTTCCATAGTCGATCCATAGTCTTTTTCCTAGGATACCGTCATACCTTTGGGGCCTATGTGCATTAATATTCCCTCTCTAATTACTTCTTTCAAATTATATTTTCAATATCAAATCAATTATATAACAAGTATTTATGAGACTCTAGAATCAAAACTTGCTGAGAAAAGGTATTTTCCCTAAAATTCCCCGTCACAATAAACAAAAAAGTATGTATAACTCTAGACGTCTATTGATAAACTATCACATTACGGTATCCCTCAGGCTTCAACTAACTTTTGATTCGACTATCAACAAAAAAAACACTCACCGGTTTTTCTTCAATTTAAGAACTGTTACAGAAAAATGCATATCGTTTGATGATCTACATTTGATAATGACACTATTTATTATTTATTTTAGGAGAATTTATAGAGTCTAACGTTAGTAGGGAGGCCAATGCCCAAATCTAACTTTTTAATTACGAATTTGTTTAAAATAAAACAAAGATTAAAAGAAAGCATTTACTTTCACTAAGAAAACTCACCCATCTGCCGACTCCAGAAGTTCCATAAAATAGGAGATATCCAGCTTTTAAGCACTCCCTTCCTTCTACGCTTGGCCGTACGCAAGAGCCTTGAAACAATCAATTTCATGGTCCCAAAAATTACGTCGAGAATTAGACAGGCCCGAGGGAATGGGCGTGTCATCATGGTCATTGCCTGGACAACAAGTTCAAAACTTTGCGCGAAAGTGCATTCATCATCACCGGCTAGCCTTGAATTAGTCGCACACACCGACACAGTACTACAGGCCGTCCACGTACGGTAATTGCATGCAAGCCGCAATCGAGCCATGCTAGCCATGCCATAATGAGAGAAAGCTCGAAAACCACTCATTGTAAATTAAGAAAATGATTGAAATAAATAAATAGGCCTACCTTAGTTTTGATATGTATTCCAATTATTTCCTCATGAGTAAAGATCAATCTGACACTGCAAAATCCAACAGTTGCAGCGAACACAATACGATCGATAAATCCAACAGTTGCAGCGAACACAATACGGAATCAAACATAGTCAATAGGACTGCACGCATTGATAGACGTGTACTGACGGAGATATTTCTCTCCCTCTCTCTCTCTCTCTCACTAACCATGATGATATCATACACTAAAACACACACGTTCAAATCATGGCATTCATTACACTTCTCAATTGGAGTATAGACTGCTCACGTAGACTTTTTTTTTTTTACTGAAATGTCTTTTTTTACACTTCTCATACATTACTGCACGACACTGGTGTCTAGTGCTGAGAAAAAGGTACTATGTGTGAGACTACGTCAAATTTGTTTTGCGCGCGATGAGACCGGACCTCATACATATTCATATTATGATGTCGCAAGACTTCTATTTTGGGCTGGAACAATGACGTCTTTGTCACAGTTTTGCTCCCCAATTTGAGATGGCTCTAGCTATGGGGCTCAAACCAACGCAAGATTGACAAAAACATCGTACTCTATCTACCTTTGATTGTGCAGTTTGTAAAAATCTGCAATTAAAAAGATATAATCATTTTTCGTTATATTTTCTAGTTGTTAAAAGTGACATTTGAACACAACTGATATGTTAATCTCTATCAAAAGTTCTTTGATATTAAATTGATTCCATATTTTTAGGCGCTACCTTCAGTCATTGAGAAGGATTTTAGTGAGCTAACCTCATCGCCCTCGGCTCTAGGACCCTTCTAGTTTCTCTTGTCCGTCCGTTATTTTCGTCTGCTAACAGAATTATTGGATCTAAAAACGTCAAAATCTGCAAGATCGTCAACAAAGGGTGAAAGACTGTTACAGATCCGTGATTATAGGTATGTTGTGGAGTGTGTAATTGTGTATTTGTTATACATTTGATTCCATAGATATTTGTTTTCTTTTTTTTCCCCTTCTTTTTTCTTCTGGTAATTTTCTGATTTGGACGACGAGCGCACAAATCGTAGGCGTAGAAGCCTTACGCCCGGGCATTGGCCTCCCTAACGTTAGACCTATGTAAATATTTCTTTTTGAACAATTTTAGCCCCAAAACTTGTTTTGGGTTATTCTTGATAAATCAAATGGATCGTGACAAAGACTATGCTCTTGAGCTGCTAGAGTAAAGTACCCGGTAATCGGTCAGCTCCGGTTTTCGGCCAATTGGTTGGATACATGGTAAAATCACTTTAAAATACATCGCATAATAGCATAACACATATCCCACACATACCATACCATGCCAGTGTCACTGAAGAACCACATTTGCAATGAAAAATATATCCTAAAATATCACATTTTAGCGATGTAATCGGCGGTCCCGCTACCCAAATCTGAAAAATCGAGTTTCTTACGCGTGTATGTAAGAAATATGGGTACCATAAAATGAGCTTTATTTCAAGTATTTTTCAGATATAGAGCCCGATTTTGTGCTGGTCGCAAGCTCAAAAGTATCTCATCGCATGTATTAAATCAATGCAGCCGCACACCGCGACGCACACACGATATATCCGTCTAATTCAGATTCCAACTTCCGATCACCGCTGTGCCTGTCTTCGGCCAGGCGAGCACCCGGGAGCTCCGGCGTGGGATACCTGCTCCACCCGCTTGTGCTATACATCAGCGCAGAAACGCACGCGAGCGCTTCCTATTGACTCTGTACATGCGGCCGTAAACTGAAACGCTCGGCCGATAACCGGCTCCAAAACAGTAAAAATTGAAATGAATATTGTCATGGCAATTCGTGATTTTTTTTGGGGATTCTTTTTTTGTTTAAATAATAATAATATTTGCTTCATGATTTGAACAAGAAATGATAATAAATAGGAAGTAAAGAGTCCAATAAATAGGATTTTGTCTTAAGTGGCCGAAAACCGGGTACTTTACTCTAGTATCTTTGTTTTGTAATGTTTTTTTTTTGTTTTGTATATCGATATCATGTCTGTCATGGCTTTGTGAAACGGTTTATCCACTTCATGACATCTCCGTAGGTCGGCGACAAAGATATGACTGTCATGGAGTTGGTTTCGAGAAACGGCCCCCGGAGCTGAGGCAGAGCGGCGCGGGGGAGCTGAGGCTGAGCGAGGACTCAATCGGGACTCAATATAGCAATGCAGCAAAAGCCAAACCCGCGACGACGAAGAAGAACAGAACAAAATGTGTTAGCAAAGACATCAAGATAATACTTACGTCCCCCATCCACAACGAATTAGCGCCCCTCCCAGCCATTTTCCTTCTGATAAAAGCAAATTATGGGGATAATAGCGTGCAAAGATTTACAAGCACAGCTCAGCGTACAGATTTGACCTGAAGTTTTCGAAGAAAATTTGTAGGCGCTGATGTACCATGTGCCATGGCGTCTTAGAAAAGACAAATTGAAAAGGAAATGGGGAAATCAAATAAATTCAAAATCAACAGGTTTTTTTTTAATTGGGGGGGGGGGGATTTTTTTTTTTTTTTAAACTCCCATATGTTACCTGAAATTGTTAGAAAATATATTAAACATTATCATCATTAGTATTAAATCTACTACATCTAATACTGCTCCCATACTACATGTAGCCTACTACTAGCCTACTATTTTTTTATGCCCCCCCCCAACATTTTTGCTCATTACGCCACTGAGAAGTATAGTAGTAGTAGTAGTAGTAGTACTACTACTACTACTACTACTACTATACTACTCAGTGGCGTAATGAGCAAAAATGTTTGGGGGGGGCATAAAAAAAGTCCACATCACCACCACCCTTACAAAGTCATCATGTTACAACCAGGCCCCGCGGAACGTTTTTCAAAGTGGCCGGGGGGGGGGGGTGGGGGGGGGGGGGGGCTAAAGTATTTACGATCAGGTAGAGCAAAGCAAGTGGAGTGTAAATTGGCTTGGGCCCACCCCCTCTCCGCCACGTCTCAGTCATCTATCATGTTCTGTATAAAATGCGAGTATTAAAAAGCAAAGAATATTTTTTTATAGAAAGCCAAAGCACTTTTCATGAAAAGTGCTTGATCATTGTGCAAGGGAACTTGTTCTTTAATTTTGTTAGTTCTGAAATAATTTGCAAAGTTGATCACAGAATGCTATATAAAGACCTTTTAGATATATAAACGCTTGGTTAGGCAGAGCTAGAGCACATATTTGTGTGAAATTTCTGTAGAGGGTGGACGAATACGATGCCCAAAGGATTTACCTCGGAGTGGCAGTATGATCTGCCCCCCTGTTTCTTGTTCTTATAGAATAACAGGCAATACGGTGTGTTGTTTTTATAAAAGTTCTAGTTGTTATTTTTTCTCATTCTTTTGAAAATATTCTTTTGCCTAAAGCCTGGAAAAAAAACCTCCGCCGCCCCCGTCGCACTCTTCCCCGACTCTTCCACCATCTTAGACGGCTGACATGGCTCTTTATAAAATCATGCTAAGAATAATTATGCATGAAACCATGGACGCCCATGCAGCAATTGGTAATGTTTCTGACATGTAATAGTGGAGCCCACTTTAGAGGACCTAGTGCTACATTACCATAATAAATATTGAGTAGTGCATGCCTCAAAGAAATTGGTGATATTTTTTGATTTTGTACACGATCAACAGGGGGTTACCAGCAACTATACGTCACAATCCACTGACCAAACCTTTAATTTGAGATTCGTATAGAATTAGTAATCTTATATTCCAAACTTGCATGACTTTCTTATTCGTCCGATTTTGTTTCAAACTTTCGCTCTTATTTGTTCTGCTTTCAAACGAATGAACTTATTACAAGGGCCGACCCGTGCCTTTTAACCATTCGGTTACCGTGAATGTTTACAAACCTTCTTCATGTTCTTTTTCTTCTTTGGCTTCTTCTCTATCTTCTTCTTCGTCCTCTTCCTCCTCTTCATCCTTTTATCTCCTTATTTTTCTTTTTCTTCTTCTTCTTTCCATTTCTTCTTCTTCTTCTTTTTCTTCTGCTTCTTCCTCTTCTTTGGAAGATAATTGTTTAAAATTTGTTTCCTCGAAGACATCGTAACTTTTAAAATTTATTCTTTTATTCGGTTAATTCAGGCAGCATTGTGTGGCTGAGCTGCGCGGATACACATGTGTTTACTTTAGTCGACCCTTACCTTATGATCTTTCGGACTGTCCTACACATTTTATTTTATGGCAGATGTAAGAGAACCGAAGCAGAGCGGTAAATCAAAATCCAATGGGAGATGGAGAAAAGGACTTGTAATTCTTGGTGTAACTGGGGCGGTAGTTGGAGGATTATATGCCGTCGCAACACCGTTTGTTTTACCTGCATTTCGCCGGATTTGCTTGCCTTACGTCCCCGCCACGACGGCGCAAGTTGACAATGTGTTTTCGGTCCTCAAGAGGGCCGCGGCTTCTAACCCAACATTGGATGTAGTATGTGGGACTGCAGAGAAAAAGATGTTGGTGGACTTGGGCAGTGGAGACGGGAGAATCGTGAGTTACTAATACTAGTTTCTAATCTTTGCATTGAAGAAGAAGTAGGAGGAGGAGGAGAGAAGAAGAAGAAGAAGAAGAAGAAGAGAACAAAGATGAGGAGAGAAGAAGAAGGGGGAGAGAAGAAAGATCGAGGACAAGTGAAGTAGATTCTAGAAGAAGAAGGAAGAGGAGGGGAAGGAGAAGAGAAGAAGAAGAAGGAAGAGGAGGGGAAGGTGAAGAGAAGAAGAAGAAGGAGGAGAGGGAGAAGAAGGAGGAGAGAGAAGAAGGAGGAGAGAGAAGAAGGAGGAGAGAGGAGGAGGAGGAGAGAGGGAGAATTAGAAGAAGGAGGAGAAGTAGAAGAAGTTGGAGAAGAATAGATGAAGGAGGAGGAGAAGTAGAAACTAGAAGAAGATAAAGAAAAGGAAGAAGAAGAAAAAGAGGTGGATGGATCTTGTCTAACAACAGTCTACTTCCTCATATTCGGCTGTTGCTTCTTGATTCTTTTTCTCTTTTTTTCTTTTTTTCTCCATTAGACTTATCATTACTAAAGTCTCACTACTACATCCATGCTAATAAAATGATGGTGTGTACGTTATATAGAGTGATAGAATACTATGCATCATGGCATGTGTTTAGTGTTTTAATAAGGTCAAATAATAAAAATAATGTGTTTCTCGTCTGGGATTTTTTTTTAAAGGAGGAGGCAAGGCATAATACTATTGACTATTTTGCAATTTTTAGCTATTTTTGTCCAAGATGGCTGCCATGCTAATTATAGCTGGCCAAGCCCATTTATTCACAGATATTGCGCTGTGTGTCTACTGATGCAATGTATGACAAATCAAATGATTTATAATATCACTTTAGAAGCAATTTAAACAAAATGTATATCACGGGCTTTTTCCTTTTTTTTCCCTGATTAGTAAAAAGTTTAAAAAGAGGAAGCGGGGGCCAAAAAGGAGGCGGGCGGGGACGAGAAACACTGCATTTTTGTTATTTGGCCTAATATTCACATCGGGGAAATTGCAATTTTGTAAGTGAGTTTTGCCATTTTACCGTCGCTTCATTTGACTTTGAGTTGTACATTATCAAGATGTGATTGTGAATACATTTCTAATCTATGTTGGTGTTTCAAAACTTTCAATTTGATTTAATCATCTACGTTGTAGGTAATCACTGGAGCCAAGCAGGGGTATCATGGTGTCGGATATGATCTCAATCCGTGGCTTGTTTGGTATTCAAGAATCGCTTCTCGCCAAGCAGGAACAAAGGAGAGAACGTCCTTCCATCGTACCAACCTCTGGAATGTCGACCTTAGCAAATTTGATGTCATCGTCATATTTGGAGTATCGCAAATGGTAAGTCGAAAGAGGCCTGCTTGGTATAAAATATAAATCAACTAAAAAATATCAAAGTTGGCCAATTAGATAGACGCATGAAAGTTTTATTCTTGTAGGAGATTTTTTTTTTGAGGGGGGAGGGGGTGGACTGTTAGATGATATGCAGTTTTGGTACAGCATGTATTTTCCACAAGGACAGCCTCACTCAATTCATATGCGGCTTAGTTTTAAAGAGATGAAGATAATCCTGTGGATGTTATTGATAAATGTATACCCTTACAATAGTTTATGTATCTTTATTCTAAAAAATGGCTGTCCTGAATGATC
>JAVYIG010014483.1:0-41284 GCA_035222895.1 Strongylocentrotus droebachiensis | reverse complement strand
CTGTTTGGACTTGGAGGAAAATGGATTATTCTGCCATCTTTGGTTTTTAAAACAGCATTGTTTACTGTTATTAGTTATTATTAAATCGGCGCCTTCAACTGCAACTCAAAGTAAAATTGCATGCGTTTTGGGCGAGGGATCTGAGAAACTGCCGAGTGGTATGGTAGTGGCAAAAAAAGTCAAAAAAGAAAAAAAAGTCAAAAAATCAAAAAATTCAAAAAAAATCAAAAAAATTCAAAAAAATTCAAACAAATTCAAACAAATTATAAAAAAACATGGCGTCCGAATACTCGAGTATTCGCCTGTAAGCCTGGGAGTGTACTCGGGTACCTCATTACACTGTTGTGCACAGCCTTAGTATACATACTGGTAATGTGCTCAAAATGGAAAACCATTTTCTATTAAAAATATATTATTAACATGGACAACTAAATTATAACAACAATCAGTCTGAAAAGGAATATAAAAGAGGGCAAATTATAAGAAAACAGAGAGAGAGAGAGAGGGAGAAAGAGAGCGAGAGACAGAGAGAGATGCACACACAAACACAGAGAGAGAGAGACAGAAAGGTAGAGAAAGACAGACAGACAGACAGAGAGAGAGAGAGGTACATACGTACACACACATACACAGACAGACAGACAGAGATAGAGAGAGAGAGAGAGAGACAGAAGAAAAACAAGAGGAAAATAAGAAGCAAGGTCACAACAAAAGGATAATTCAGATAAAACATTGAGAAAATGTGGAGTGTGTACCAAGAGGAAGTAGATGCAGCTTAAGAATGAAGTCATAGGGGATAAGTGGAGAGATTAGTGGAGCGAGCAAAGACAGGAAGGAAGGATTAGACAGGTAGAGAGAGAGAGAGAGAGAGAGAGAGATTGAGAGAGAGAGAAAGAGAGAGAGAGAGAGAGAGAGAGAGAGAGAGGGAGAGAGATTGAGGGTGAGTGACTCACATGTTAGCACTAGCAATGGTTTCCAGTCTGTATCGTTCTGCTTCAGCTGGCTGTTTAACAGTAGCTTGTAGTTCCTTCTCCCTGCGAGCAATCTCTTGTTCTTGGACCTGGATCTGTTGAGAACGTTCCACTACTTTGATCTGCATCTGCTCTTCCTTGATGGCTTGTTTGGTCTTGGCAGCCTGGTATACAAACAAACAAATATAATAATAATAATAATAATAATAATACATAAGATTTGTAAAGTGCCAAATCCACTTGACACTCAAATGCTCAAGACGCAGCTTGTGCAAAAGATGAAATACATGATAAATATATACATAAGTGCAATAGGAAAGGTACAGACATGAAAGGTAATGGTAATCAATTATAGGCTAAATTAAAGAGATATTTCTTAATTTTGTTTTTTAACACTACACCAACACTGCTATTATTAATCCATTGAGGGAGAGTATTCCATAATGAAGGCTCAGCATGAGTGAAGGTTCGCTCCCCCACTTTGTTTTAACCCTAGGAATAACAAGTAAGCCAGAGTTTTGAAAAAAGTAGCTGTCTAGAGGGAATGTAATGCTTGATCAAGCTGATGTAATTCACTTTCATTCAAAGGACGACTTTCAACAAGACAAAACATCCTTCACAGTATGTTTTCACGCCCTCAAACAATATATATGAATCTTTTTTTTTTTAATGAATAGATCAGTGATATGATTTGAGCAGCAGTGAAACACATTTATTGGCATATTTGGGACTCTTCTTACAGGGATGCTGGTGTGACCAGCTGTCTGAGTTTGCACTTGCACAACAAAAAACAAACAAAATCAAGTTTGAAAGAATCCTCTACTAAACAGAAACTCTTACCATAGATTTCCAGTCAACATGCATGCACAGTAATGGTAATCACAACGGCTTTCAACAATTATCACAGGTACCAATATCATTCTGGTTAGAGAATGTAGAGTAATATAAGAGATGTTACTGCCACAGCAGGAAATTAATATTGATCAATAGTCCATAGAGATATCCACAAGATCACAACACTTCTCGTGTTCATGTAGTATGTATGAAACCTCTTAAGGAAGGCCACTTCACTTTGATAAATTTAATGTTACTTATATTTTCTACATATTTCAAACAAATATTGTTCATGTTTTCTTCACCAACCTACCTGTAACTCATAGGCCAACTCTGAGGTAGCCTTCTTAGTCTGGACTTCAATATCATAGGCTGCTTTCTTCAACTCAAAATCTCTCTTAGCTTTAGCAACCTCAGCACTGTTCAGATATGTAGCAGCCATCTTTTCCTCCATTGCTCTGGCTTCCTGTAATCAGATAATCAGATCATATCATACTTACATTAAAGTAGATATTCATTGATTTTAAAAACTAACTATATTTTCATTATTGCAAAGTTGAATTTTTGATTCGACAAGGTTATCAAAATTTAATGCTTGGAAGCATTCGAAGTACTGATTATCATAAATTACAAAACGCTTAAACACAGCCCCGGCATAGCACCTGAAGAGCTCTCCGAACGCTGCTGAGATGTGTGAGATCACAGTACGGACATGACTTGCACAAGCAGACGATGTCCCATGACATCTCACACATTTTCAGTGCCTGTGTTTTCATCTTCTATTGAGTTCTTTCTCTTACTTCACTACCGTCAGGCTAAATGTATAATCTATTGCCTCACTCTAAACCCTGCGCATGGTTTTATTTTAATGACAAAATCCAGCGAACCAAAAATAAAGGAATGTGTCGCTTGTAAACAAAATAAGACGCCATTGTATATTCAGCTGCACACACCGGGGTATGTTCGGCGTTTCAAGAGGGAACAAATGCCGTCCTTAATATCATTCCGGGGGTTTTTCAATTTGAAGGTCTGGTTTCTTTGATTGTTAATTAACCCGTATCCTGTGTATATACAAGCAAAAGATTTTAGTTATTAGTATCGGGTCATATCCCCTTTTGAATCGTTTGACATGCCATTACATTTATATACACTAAACTCATTATAATTTGACAAATAATAGCTTTGCAATTATGTTCATTCTTTATGGGATGTCGTCTGCTTGGGCAGTGTTGGTCCATATAGTGACGTCAATAAAACATCGTTATATTTCCGGTGAATCTGTCGTGTATTCCAGCTGCTATGGAGGTGGTTGTATGTATTTTTTTATAAATCACCCGATATGTAATTGACCTAAAACTTGTTCGATGGCACTCTGTTAGCTTACCAGTTTATAGTGATACATTAGTTGACATATTTGTGATCTTCTTTGAATTTCAGCTTTAACTACATCTCAGTGGCGTAATGGGGGGGGGGGGGGGGAATCTGCATTACCACCGGACTAAAAATTTGGGAATTTGTCATTTTCCAACAAACGCATACAAAAAAGAGACAAAACCCGGAAAATCATGTCATTTCAGCAACATTTGTAAATCACTGGTATCGAAATTGAAATAAACCATGCTTGATATATTTTTTTTATTGGGGGGGGGGGGGGGGGTTGAACTGGGGGAGGTTTGACTGGATATTCCAAAGTTACAAAATGATTGAGAAAACTTTTTAATGTTTACAAAAAGATGCAAACTTACATTACAATATGATTAAGAAAATGTTATAATATTAAAGCACACTTACATTTTTGTTCACAAGATTGACTAAAAGTAAAGGGTAAGGAGAAAATCTACACAAATTTCTGCAATGTACGTGTATACCAAAGTCATTTTTTGAATATTCATTAGAAGTCACTTAACTAACAGATTGGTATGCAAGATGAAAGCATTTATTGTCTGTTTAAAGCCAGATTGGTGTTAACTGTAAGTTATTGTATAGGAGTCAATGCTCCAAACATAGGATATGCTGAGAAGTCACGTGACTGTTGTGTGATATGTACATACCCTAATTCCTGCATCTCTCTTTGCTTCTGCCTCACCAATACGAGCATCCTTCTTCACTTCAGCTGTCCTGGCCATACCAAGAGCCTTCAGGTAACCCTGACAACATAACAATAACAAATATGGTCATTAGAACTCAAGTCTGATTGTATACATGTCTCTGCCTTCTTCAATCTTTTAATTTTGATGGAAAATGTTTTTATTGGTGTTATTTTCTCTGGAATATGAATCACAAAACATATGAATGAAAACTTGTTAATTCTACCCTAAATCAAATTGACAGTTTTCACAGAAATACCTGTAACTACTACCCACAGCCATTCATAATTCATCCAAGATGATCTTATTTATCAGTTATATTCATCAGTTCAAAATTATGTTTAATATTTTTATAATATTTAATGGCATTGAGTGGGATCCAAGGGTATATCCTAAAAACTAATCAGAATGTTTCATGTCGGCATGAAAAGTGAAGTACTTTCAAAGCGAGTGTGATATACCTTCTATCTCACAAAAGAAAGCCATTAATATCCCTATTAATTGTATAAAATCTAGTACCTAAATATCACATTCTCATGGATTTATATTAATTTCAACATTTAACCCACAGAGAAAAACATGCACACATCCATTGTCTTAGCCTATACGTATTTAAACATGTATTCACATTTTTGCGCGTTTGCCCTCCCCACCCAATGAGATACAGAGAAATGCTGCACGGCCATACAGGTACTTTCTCACAAACCATGAGGTATGATTTTAACATTTCAGTCATCCGGGTACTGTTGTGAGCAGCGTAAGACACACTGATTTTTCTGATCGGCTCATAACCCTTCATACAAATAATAATTATCATGATTGTATTTATTTCCATTTACTGCTTATGGATGTATGGATTCTTTCTCAATCTCAGTTGTATATGCAATCAGTTTTTTTGACTGCAAGGATATTGTAAATCAATAAACCATGTCAAATCAAAATCAAATCATATCAAAAACAGTAACTTACAACAAAAACAAATCATGGCTCATATTTGCAGGTAGCTCCCTCAAATTGAGAGAATCACATAATTAGACCAGTTATGACACTATAAAGACTAGAGTAGAAATAAATACTTACATTTTCATCTCGGATGTCTTTGAGTGTATAGCTGACAACAAAGATTCCCATGTTGAACAAGTCTGAAGAAGCAACTTCAAACACATTTTTGGAAAACTTCTTGCGGTCCTTGTAGATTTCCTGCAAGTTAATAAATACCAAATGTAAATAAAATACACAGTATACATAAGAAAATGTATCTGTATTGAAAAAACCCAACCCTGTTTGTAATAAGCCACTTGTATACACAATCTGTGTGAGAGAAGAGAAAGCTCATTTGTACCAAATTCTAAAACCCATGGGGCTGTATTCTACTAAAATTTATACCTGGGGGGTGTTTCACAAAGATCTTAAGTTGGACTTAGCAATTATGGAAAACTGTTAACATCCTTGAAAATATTTTGTAAAGTTATTTTAAAAGGCATAAAATGTTGATTCAAATCATTCATATTTTCTATTATCATGGGAGATTTCATGTTCTTGATGTGGAATTTATGAATAGTCTAGAATACTTGAATTTATGCTTTTGAATGTATTTCATTATAAGGCTAAAAAAGGCTCTCCATGATTTCAGACCCAGGGTCGGGGTTAACTGAACATGTTATTTTGATTACAATCAGGAATGTCTGGGTTTCTAAAGCTTACCTCAACTGTCATGGTACCCATGATTGCCCTCTGATGACCTTCCAGAGTTTCCATGGCGATTTGCTCAACCTGCCTCTCTGACTTTCCAAGGAATTGCTGTGCAGCTGCCTTCAGCATGTCCTTGCTTGACCCCTGAACCTTGACCTGAAGGTAACAAATATACATTCAATAAAATTATGATTTAAAGTACCGGGTACCGGTAATGATATTCCACATGGGGAAAGAACCAGGAATACTGAGCAGATTTTCCCAATGTAAGTGGGAACTTTATACTAATCCATGCAATGTGATACTACATGTATAGCAATGCTGTGTAATGCTATTATCACAAGTTGAATTTCAAATAACATACATGTACAATAGAACACTAAATTCAACAACATATTTCATTAAATACTAACATGTACAAATATTACTTTGATCAAAAAATTTAAATGGCAGATTACTGCATTCATTTCAGAGAGAGATATACAAGCAAGTAAAATTGATGTTTTGGAAGTGAATACTGTGAATCATGGATTCCATGTGTGACAAGCGAAGTGCTTTGGTAACAAGTTCCACAAACGGATCAAGTAGTCAATGCTTCCTTACCTGTGCAATACCTGTGACTGAGATCGGTACACCAAGCCTGGTATAGACATTATCAGTGTCAATCCTGAGGGTCATAGTGTTGAGTGAAAGCCGTTGACTTTGCTGCAGGATGGGGATGACGAAGGTCCTGCCTCCAGACACCATCAATGGTTCTGAATGACAACATCCTGCATTGCAAAACAAATCAAATTGATTATTTACTACTGGAAATCAGATACAAGCTGACAAGAAGAACAAGACCTACATGTACTGTTCAATAATTTAAAAAAAATATATAAATAGTGAGAAATGTCTCATTTTAGTGATTTTTATCCACAAGCCTCAAAATGCTATCTTTGATGTACCAAATCCAGTTCATTTAGGACAAAAATTGGATGAATATTACCTAGATTTTTTTTTCTTCGGGGGGGGGGGGGGGGGGCATTTTAAAATTGAAATTTAAAATGTGTTCTTCTGGGTACTGTAAATTTCTGTGTATAAGACGCACCCCTATTTTTAAGACCAAGAAAAAAAAAACTCCCTTCCCTTCAAATGAGGAACGTGAAGGTTAACTTTTAATAGTAGATCCTATTCTTCATTCGCATTATGAAATTTATGTTGAGACACAGAGATTATTGGAAACCACTAAAAAGTAGCATTTTGAGAACTCAAAATATCCTGTACCTGTCTATAAGACGCACCCCCGACTTTTGAATTTTTCCTGCGGAAAAGTCTGTCTTATACACGGAGATTTAAGGTACCGGTAGTTGATTTTTTCAATTATCCCACCATAATGGTGAAAAATGAACCAAAAGGGAAAATTAAAAAATCGTTCAGACACCCTACTATATAGGAGCGCAGGTCCAAGAATGAGGATCGTCCGCATAAACGAGGAGATTCTCTAATATGCAGACAAAATGCGTCCTTAAAAAATCAGGATCATCCACATTTTTGTGGACGTTTTTTTTTCTTCGTTGCTCTGAGTGTTTCGGGTTCCTGATCCGCACGCTGTGGTGATGCAAAAAACAGATTCCGCGTAATAAACCCCCAGTTCACCGTCTACTTTTATGGGTAGTCCGTCTTCTCAAGGATTTATCGCTCATAACTTGAAAGTCTCTGTAGACCCTTACAAAGTTAATGTAAAATCTGGGTGTCTGATCGCGCACCCAATGTTGTGTGCTAAAATCCTTCCCATTGGAGATTGCATGCATCCCTATGCAGTCTACGTACATTGCGCGATCATGCAAAATTGGTCAATATTTTTATGAACACATTGAAATTCGAAACTTTATCGCTCCTGATCCTGAAGGTGAAACTCAATAAAGGAGGTGTCATATGAAAGAGCAGGTATTACTCAATATTCCCCAAAGGGCAGGGGTCTTGTTAATTATTTTTGAAGGAGGTAATTTGAATTTTATAGGAGGTACCATCACTGCGAGGGAGCGAAGCGACCGAGGGGGGGGAGGGTGTGGGAGGGGGGTGTCCACCCTCCGACGGTAGGGACCTTTTGGGATTTTCCACTTGAAATCGTGCAATCTGGTGCATACCTAAGAAGAAAATTTGTAGTTATCTTTCCTACCTTGTATTACACATATATTGTAATAAACACACATATTGTTCATGTTTAATATTACATGAACAATCATAACTCATAAGAAAAGTTATTAAGTTGATAATTATTTATCACTTTGTACCATTACTTTGTAATTTTTAAATAAACTGAGATGATGCACCATACTCAATCTTTCTACATCATGATTTGTTGAATACATGTACAGTATTTAAATAATGGGCAGCAGAGGCTAGATTTTGATTTTTTTTTTACTTGTGACTTTTATTTGGCTCCCCATATGAAATCTCATTTAATTATTTTTTTTTGACATGCAATTATTGAATAGATTTAAGAATTTACTTCAGTTCCTGTTCATTTTATAATGTTTTATCACTGTTTTTCCTGACAAAGTGAAGACACTGTATATTTGTTTATTCAACTTTTTTAAGGAAATAAATGAAAATAAAATAAATGAATTAACGGATTGGCTTCCGATTGCGATCGGAAGTTAGTTTTGAATATTCGCGGAGCGCGAGCCTGCATATATCATGCGAGCTAGCTGCGGGGATCCGCCGGGGACGGCCGTGGCCGGCCTAAACTCAGCCGAGTTCAAAACTCTGTTGCCGATTTGCGCATCTCAGAATCTAAAGTACGTTGTCTCTAGACATTGCACGCACGTGTATAGGCCCCGGTTTCCGTGATCTTCAAATATCAAATCGGCAACGGATAGTTTGGTTACAGCGAGCTAGCTTCAGTTTTGTTATGATCAGTGTGTATATATTTTGTGCAGTGCATGCATCGTCTTCTCGCGTGCACATCGGGATCGCAATGGGGTAGGGACGGGCGGGCTTGGCCGCCGCTCTGTGGGGGGAGAACTGCGATGTAACGTACGTTGTCTCTAGACATTGCACGCACGTGTATAGGCCCCGGTTTCCGTGATCTTCAAATATCAAATCGGCAACGGATAGTTTGGTTACAGCGAGCTAGCTTCAGTTTTGTTATGATCAGTGTGTATATATTTTGTGCAGTGCATGCATCGTCTTCTCGCGTGCACATCGGGATCGCAATGGGGTAGGGACGGGCGGGCTTGGCCGCCGCGCTGTGGGGGGAGAACTGCGATGTAACGTTAGATAGATAGGTCTAGGTAAGTACGGACGACGTCGCGTTCGTGATCGTAAGGGATTTCGTCGACTGCGGCCGTGTATGTGCGGCACTAATTATATCTTGGACGAAATTAAGGAAATTTTGGATTAGCATTGATTTAGATCTACTTTCTGTGATTTTTGCAAGGTTTATTATAGGAATTATAGCCGGTAAGAAACGAGTGAATAGGCGGCAAGTTTTACCGGTTACCGGCTTTAAACGACAGCCCTGCCAAAGGGGCTGACCCCCGGAATTCTAAAAATATCTTGATCAAAACAGCAATTTAAACAATGTTTCTATAGTAGCTCCACTCAGTCTAAACCATGGTAACAACGCGTAAAATCTGCACATGCATTCGGACCGCGTACATGTATGTGTATAGGCGAACAGACCCGGAAGTGGATGCACGTTGTAGACAATGGAGGTAGAGCTCGCCGATCGCGCTCAAGTTGCGCATTCAGCTAAGCAACATGTGTACGCTGGCATATTGCGCAATGTAGGTGTTTTGCTAAATTTTGCAAAACAACATAGTCTATCTCTGCGTGTACGTCTTTTTCGTTGATTCTGCAAAAATTGGATGAATATTGCAGAGTTTTTGAAGGGCTGTATCTTAAACCATCGTTGAGTCTTGAAATTTGAAATGTGTTATTCTTAATATTATTACATTTGTTTTTGAATTATTCAACCATAATGGTGAAAAACAAGCCCAAATTGAAAATTGAAAAATCGTTCAGACATAGAGTAAAACGCCAAACTTCAGACAAAAATGACTTTAACGGCTCGAACGCAAAATATGAGCCTAGCTCAGCCGGGTAACTTGCATGCATTTGATACTACTACTAACCTATATCGTTAGTACACAAAGTTAGGGCAGGCTGCCGTCTGCAAAACTCACAAAAAACATCGAATTCAGAGACAGATTTCAGGTTACCCAGATTTTTACAGTTCCTTAACAGGGGAGTTAAGGTGTAGAGCCTCCATATATCGATTAAAAACAAATCCTTGGCATATTTCAGGTGGTTTCTGCCAAAATTATGGGAGCTTATGAGATACTTTTTCACTCTATCGTGAAAATTTTCTAATGGCGGCCGTTACCACGGACCTAGGGGTACTAGATAGATTCCCCTACCAGAAGATGGCGCTCTTCCAATCTTCGGACAGGCAACATTGAGTGTCATTTTGACTACGAAAAAATAGCGCCTTCGTAAGATTTTAGCACCAAAATATTGTACGAGTGTTGTGAAAAACACCCATCTGATAGTTCTACCTAACTTAAATCTACCCAAAACGAGAAAATAATACTTTTTTCCATGAAATCAACGCAGTCAAACTTACCCCCGTCGTACGATTTTGATCCGGTTTCCAAACCTCCGATGAATGCGCACTTTAGCGCGCGCGCTATACGTGCGATATACGTGCGCTATACGTGCGATATACGTGCGCTATGCGCTATACGTGCTCTATGCGTGCGCTACACATGAACGTCCGAAGCTTGGCAAGTGCGTCCGAAGCTTGGCATGAAAACAGGTTCGGCGGGTAAGTAAATAATTCTAGTTTTCCATTTCCTTTACTTATTTTCTTTTACATGATATACATTAACAGTATTTGCACAATAATAGTATATTTGATCTTTCAATAATTAAAAAAGAATTTAATGTTTTCCCCCGTTTTGTCTTAAGTGTCCGAAGTTTGGCGGTCTTACTCTAGATCTAGTAAAATGCATCAAGTCAGATACTCATCGCAGAATCTGTTTTTATTGCATCCAGGCCTCTCGCCAAGAAATTAAAAACGCGTGGCGCGGCCCGAGGGAAAATTTGACCCCCCCCCCCCCCCAAAAAAGTAAAAGTTTGATTTTTTTTTGATTTTTTTTTTAAATTTAAATTTAAATTTATTTTTTACATGTATTACAAGTAATTTGATGAATTTTTAATACCATACCTGCCAACCCTTACGAATAATTCAGAATATTCTGTTTTTTGGGATTTCTAGGACCAGGAAATCCGGAATATTCTGATTTTTCAAAATTTCGATTTTTTTTTTTTTTTTTTTTTTGTTAAGAACGCGTGGCGCTAGGTCGGGCCCATCAGGAACGCGTGGCGCACGCGCCACGCGTTATCTGTGTACGCGAGGGCCATGATTGCATCACCAACGTGCAGATCGGAAATCAGAATCAGAAATCAGAATTTGTCGACGCATCTGTCCGCGTTTATGAAGACAATCCTCCTTTGTCCCGACGATCCTTTTTCTCGGACCAACGCCCCTACTCACCGATTCTCTTTCCAGGCTTTTTTCTACTTTGGGCAGAATCTGATATCTGGAGAATTACCACCGACTCTACCCAAATAACGAAAGATATATTTTCGGTCTAGGCTATAGATCTAGTTCGTAATGCAAGTATAATGGCATTGCCAGATGTTTACACACTCACTCAATACACCACCCACAACATCGTCCGCCCTGGCCAGCGGGAGCGGACGCGGACCTGGTGGAAGTGGGATGGGAGTTCGTTTTTGCATCGCCCTGGCCTGGCACTGTCTTTGTTTGGTGCACTCATTTGCTATATTTCATTAAAAATCACCCAAATATATGAGTAAAATATACAACATTGGTCACACAATATCATGAATATACGTACCTGAAATGATTAAGGCTTCATTTGGTCCACATACTTCAAAAAACACCATTTTGACGTCACCTTTATTACGATTGCAATGCTAATTCTGGGTCAAATCTCTTTTAGTACAGTGTGCAATACGCGGGGTACGGGTATACGGTACGTTTACAGTGTACGCTTTCGGTTTGGGACGACCAAGCCTATCCAATTACGTCATGGCAAAACACGATCATACGCGGTTCTTGCGTCAAGGCAAAACATAGCATGGTGAAACTTGGCACACTATTTCCTTATCGGTGCTCTTGTATGCGTTGCCAATCTAATTGTACTACCATTACCATTATGACGATTTTCATTTAAAGATACAATGTCCCTTTTGCAGCCAACCTCAAATTCTGTAGAACTTTGCAGGAATTATGAATATGTCATGTATATCCTATCTGTGAAATTTAAACGTTAGCAGTGTCCTCATATTCACATTTTGCAAGGAAACCTGTTTACTTGCTAGACTTCACTCTCAGACACTATTGAGTGACTGACTGGCTTTTTTTCTTATTTGGTAATAACATATATACATGAAAAGAGTTGTAAAAGGTACATGAGCATTTGTCTACATCAATAACCCACTTCTTGTGATGGCCAAGATTAAACTGATTGAATCTTTGCGCAGCATAAAACGTATGACCATTCGGTACAATTGTCTGAAAATCAAGACTATTACTTTTGGGCTCTATAGCCCTAAAGTCGATTTGACAACAAATAGTCATTATTTTCCCACTTGAAGACATTTTCAAGCCCCACCTTTTTTAGGGAAGTTCTAAATAAGTATTATCTTTCAAATGCTGTTGGAATTTAACTTTTTCATTTTTTGGCCTGCAAATGGGACATTGTACCTTTAAGGATAGGCCTACATTTTTGACAAATTTCCCTCGATTTGAACAATGTGAGATCACAACTATTAGAAGAAAAAAACTTGATGAAGATTTGAGGGCGTTTGGACAAAATCTGAACTGAAAAAATTTATCATCTAGAATAGCATAATTATATGCACATCTAGTTTCGTGCGCGTCACCACGGTGTTCTTATGACAATATTTATTACCCCCAAATGAAGTTAGGCAATATATATGACGTATATAAAGATATTTGCATATACACCTAAAATTCTCTGACAAGCGGCCAACAAGCAAATAGACCCTAGGCCTATAATGAAAAAGGCAAAAGGCAAAAGGCAAAAAAAAAAAAAAAAATAGTCTATAGATCATGTAAACAAGATGTCCCTTTTGCAGCCAACCTCAAATGATGTAGAACTTTGCAGGAATTATGAATCTAGGCCTATGTCCTATCTGTGAAATTTAAACGTTAGCAGTGTCCTCATATTCACATTTTGCAAGGAAACCCGTTTACTTGCTAGACTTCACTCTCAGACACTATTGAGTGACTGACTGGCTTTTTTTCTTATTTGGTAATAACATATATACATGAAAAGAGTTGTAAAGGGTACATGAGCATGTGTCTACATCAATAACCCACTTCTTGTGATGGTCAAGATTAAACTGATTGAATCTTTGCGCAGCATAAAACGTATGACCATACGGTACAATTGTATGAAAATCAAGACTACTTTTGTGCTCTATAGCCCTAAAGTCGATTTGACAACTAATAGTCGTTATTTTCCCACCGTAGACGTTTTCAAGCCCCAACTTTTTTAGGGAAGTTCTAAATTAGTATTATCTCTTAAATGCAGTTGGAATCTAACTTTTTCATTCAGTTTTTTGGCCTGCAAATGGGACATAGTATCTTTACCGTTTTAAGCTACGGATGTCTTTTTAACTGCACATAGCTCATTGTAGTTTGTTTAGTTTTTGTCTGTGTTTCAGTCCTGTTGCTCGTAGTATATTCCTGTTCCTGTTGTTTATAGCCATTATTTAGTAGTCAGTAGATTTTATTGTACTTATTTATGTTTAATATTTTCTCAGTTGTTTAGTTAGTTTAGTTTTGTAAGCATTTAAATGTACACAATTTGTTTTATTTTTTATTTGACGAGTTTGTTCTTTTAGGACATACTCTTAAACTACTCATGAGGGACCTTAAATCCACAAGCCTTGCTTTCAACCAAGGTCACCTCATCTTTCTATTGTAACGCCATATTCTGTTCACTCCTTTATATTCATGTCATATTTATAATGTGTGTTATGAAAGAAAGATAAATAAACTTGAAACTTGAAACTTGAACTTGAAACTTGAAACTTGTAGACCTTTTATTGAGACACTACATGTATATATACACCTGCACAGCACCTACAAAGGCTACAATCAGTACGAGAATACCCCGACGGTGGCCTGTATATAGCGAAGAAGACGATAGCGGCATCCCAAACCTTAGTCAGAAAAATCTGTCTGCTATTGGATCGATTCGGTTTTAAAAGACACATTTTTGTATGACGTCTTTTGATGAAAAGTCTTTTGATCCCCTCCAAGACATGCAGGCAGACGTATACGGTAGTCTAGGCACAGAATGATGCACTAAGTAAAGAGTATCACTAAATTAAATAACTAGGAACTAAACTCGAGCATTTATTGCACTTAGCCTAAAAATATAATTGAACAAAATAAAGTGTGTGTGTGTGTGGGGGGGGGGGGACTCAGATTTGGTTTTGACGGGGGTGTACCGCTGTTCAAGCCTCGAAACCCCTACCCATTGTTAAGGGTCATTTTGGCGGATTATTTTGGAAGTAAAGCCCTTTTTTCAAAATTTTCGGGTGTTTGCATGGCAAAAACCGGAAGATTTTGAAAATGCTGACCCATATTTAGGGGTATTTTTGGTAAAAATGGAACCCATGTTTAGGGATTTTTTAGTGAAAAATTTACCCATTAGAGCGACACCCCCCCCGTATGTATTAATACCCATGAAGTTCAGGGGTTTCAGGCAGGGGCGGATCCAGCCCCTGACAGGAGGGGGGGGGGCCCAATTCGTGAGAGCACATTTTGCTTTCTCCAGTTTTTGAGGACAAATTTAGGGCCGATTCAGCTGACCGGTGAATAAGCGGGGGGGGGGGGGGGGGAGAACTAATTTTGTTTCCCAATTCGTGAGAAAATATTTAGCAGCAAATTATCAAGCCGGTAAATAAGATGGTCAGATGAGCATCCAGGGGACCGCCGGTGAGTTCCAAGGAGCAGGTATCGAATTATAAATAGACCACGTTTAAATATTATTATTCAACTGCCCCCAGCCCCGCCCCCTACATCAACGCCAGTGCGAGGGAGCATAGTGAAAGAGAAGGATGAAGATGACGGAAGTGACTACCCCCTCACAGGTTTATGATGTTTGGTTGTATTAAAAAATTACATTCCTTTGCAAACTGTAGTATAAAAACACGTAAATCTTTCGCTCTCACTTCACTTTTCTACAATTACTTGAACACTTTGAAGGATATTATGCGAGGGAGCGTAGCTACATAGTGAGAAGACTTTTGCATTTTATTAGTCTAAACGCTGCACTATAATTGGGCCCTCCAGAGCCTAAAGGTTTGTTGCAGTCTTTAGTCAGTATTTGCTATACACTTTTTCAAATTTTCCGGGGGAGGGGGACGATACAAAAATTGAGGGGGGGGGGGGCGTCAGGGATGACATCAACATTTGTTTTTCTCTTTACGTGGTACAAGATACTGATTAGAGGGCAAGTCCACTCCAAAAATATCTTTTAAAAAAAAGAAGCAGAAATATCAGACAAACCAATCAAAAATAGTTTGAGCAAAATCGGATATCTAATAAAAAAGTTATTATTAAGAAAGTTAAGAATTTTTGATGCCATGAAAAACTTTGAAAATCACAAGACAGTGGCAACTCAGTCTGTGACGTTATTCTCTCACTGTCAACTAATTGCTTTCTTTATTATGTAAAAGCAAGAAATATTGTCAAATGTTTGGTCAAATCGCATTTGTGTTAACTACCGAATTATCAAGAACGAAATTTTATTTGAAAAGTATTTTGTAAAGTTGAATAGAAGAGGTGCAATCACTTTGTATCGATTCCGATGCAGGTCACACCGCTTACCTATTAATAATGGAAGGTTTGAAAGTAATCCCGAAGAAAGTAAAATTGAATGTCCTTGTTGTATTTTAAAGGTTTTTGAGGATGAATTTCACTATATTTTTGTCTGCCCTTTTTTTCAAGAAAGAAAGGCAGTTATACTTAAATCGACAGTTTGTTGTGAGTAACCCTAGCACATTTTACATGGACAAATTGTTTAATAGATATAGTGTTATTAAAACGACTAAGCAAACTCGTAAAATTTAAAACAGTAATAATACAATTTTTTTTTTGGATCCTATAAGGCTGAAAGGCAGGATCCTATTTTTGTTAATAAAAGTGTAGTTACTCGTAGTGGTATACAAACCAAACCACGTGATATTTTAGAATTATAACTTTAAACTGTATAGTGTTATTTAGTCTTTAGCTCACGTCTATTGTGTTTTATTATAGAACTATAAAAATGTATATATCATGTTTATGTATTTTATTATCATATCTTACTTTTTTATATATCTTTCTGTATTGAAAATATGTTGTGCTGTCATACCCCTGAAGGGGGTCGATAGAGTCAAATTAAATCTCATCTAGGCTCTTAAATTTCCAATTTTCTCCCTAAAAATCATATTTCCCCACACCAGCATCCATTGAAAGTAATATGTTTTGTGTGGATGCATTATTATAGATTAATTTGTTTCAGTTAAATCATGAAAAATGTGAATTTTGATAAAATAGTTATATACAATTCAATTATTATGAATATACAATATTCAGAAAATAGTACCTATTCTTCAAAGTTAACAACATATTTGTGAAATGTCATGCACGCAATATGATACAAATCATATAACCTGGGCAAAGGCATCACGGGAGAAATCAAATTTTGGGGGGATAAAAAGGGAAATTGAATGGCCCATTAATTTCCCTTTTTATCCCCCCAAAATTTGGGATGAGTCACAAACTGATAACCAAATTGATTTGTGTTGTGATTTTCTTAGTTCCATAGATTTTCAACAACAAAAAAATAATAACTTCCGAATTTACTTAATTTTGGGGGGCTCTATTTCTCTTGTTTTTCTGCATCTATTGAAATTAAGCAAATTATTTTTGGAGTGGACTTACCAACTAAACATGATGAAATTGAGAGATCATGAGTGCTGGTTGCACATATTATCACAATGAATCGGGGCACTTATTAGAAGGGGCATTTGACCTACGGTAAAAAGTGGCACTTTGGGGTACCTGTAAAATGGGGGGGGGGGGGGGGTATTGTGCACATGTCCCCAGCTCCCCCCCCCCCCCCCCCGAGGGCCGCCTCTGCTTCCACACGCCCCCCTTGCCCAAGTTTCAAACTTGCTTGCTTGGTTATAATCTACTTCTCTTATTTTTCATTCGATACTAAAATCTATTTATTGATATTTAAAGGATTTATCATCGATGTCCTATCAATAATTTATTTTTATTTTTATAGAATCGCCATAGTTCGTTACGCCCACTGATCTCTACGGAAATAGAGATCAGTGGTTACGCCCAATGATAGGTAAATCGGCTTTTAACGTTGGCCCGATTAGAAAGCGATAACTTCATTCATGTGAGGTCTAATATGGTTAAGGTTATGTATATCCAAGACGAGTAAATTGATAAATATTAACTATATTTTCACCCAGTTATAATGTTTGTAATTTCGAATCAACTGAATATAATAACACCATAATTATTGGGATTCAAATGGTACAATATGATGAACAAAATACGGTATATAAAAAGGATTCATTGTTCAAAGCAACAAGCTCAATGACGTCACGATCTTTATAAACAAAATAAAAACGGAAAAAACAGAGGCCCAGGATTCGACTGGAAAGAAGTTTAAAATGACACAACAAGCTGCTGCTCTCCAGAGCTATAACAATGAACTAGTGAAATGTGAGATTCATGTTTATTTGTAATGCTTCACAAATATCTCTTTTTACTGTCCGAGACCCAAGAATATTCCTACGTTTTATGAGCATTTTTGCGGTGGTTGTCCCACACGTAGCTTTTTGATGTAGCTTTTTGATGTAAGCTCAGACGTTGTGCGGACAGGTTAGGACATAGGTATCCGGACATTTTTTGAAATCGGTGATTTAAAGAAGTTAACGTGCAATATTTTATCAACATGTGAAAGCTTATGTTAGACAATATTATAAAAGACAAATATTTATGGTTGCAGGTTTATATCTGGTGCATTGTTTCTGTTAAAATACCTAAAAAGTAGCCTAGCCCGAGGAGTCGGGCTAACTCTCCCCACGGGACATCTCGTCCCAGGCTCAAAGACTGGGGCGAGATGTCCCGACGGTAGCACTAGCAGTAGTCTGCTAATTTACGGCCAGGATGAAAGAATGTGAACAAACATCAGCTATCTCGTCTTAAATGTAGTAGATCTTAGTAGATCTACATTCGACTTCTCAATAACGAAATTTATACCAGGAATAAAAAATAGACCCTCATAGTATCTACACTATGAAAATGATATTTTTGCAGTGATTTACTGACAAAAACACTGCTCGAATTTCAGTGGTCCGAGTCGATACAACGCACATTTAATGTAGATCTACGTGCAGCAATGCAAATTGCGAGCTATGAGTAAATTGTCCGAAATGCCATTTTTGGGGTCATTTTACCTAAACTTAAGAGTAGTTAAAGATTGTCTTCAATAGTATCATTTAACACAATTCCATCACAGATTGTGGTTGGAAATGACATTATTAAGTCACAAAAAGGGGTGCGCACGCGCGTGAGTGAAGACCAGCTCTCAACATCGCTGTGATTTTCCTCATCAAAATACACTTTTCTGGTCTAGAATTCTATCCATAGACCATTAAATCTTATGTTCTTAAGTCTCTGGATCAACTTGAAGTAAAATTTGAGTCGATATTACTGTGAACTTTGGTGCAATTTGCCCCTTCATTTTTTGGAAGGGTGAGAGCCGGAGTTGGACTCGTGGACGCCATCTTAACACGTGTATTTTCTATGACCGCGTCTCGCTCCGTAATGGAGGGCTAGCGTGTATCAAGCCGGCGTGGTAGGATCGGCACTGGTGGGTGTTGAGTGTTTTCCCCCTTGGTTGCGTGCTTTATATAGACCCATCATGTTTCCTTCAGGTACTGTGAGTATGCTATTACTTGTTATTTGTTTCTGCTCAATAGTGGATTCCAGCCAACTCCAATTTCAAGATGACTGGAATCGGGCGCAGTACCAAAATATCCCTGACCCATCCCTACCTACAGGGCAGGTGTTTGTACCATGTTACATGTCTGATTTGACTGACCAAACCAGCAAACTCAGAGTATCATTTAGTAGTCATTGCTGCCAACATGGGTCTGTCCTGCCATATCTTTCGATAAATAATATAGATCTAGATTTAAATGTCGATACAGTAGATTTAATACTAATAAACGTAACAATAACAGATCATTATTATGATGCCACTAACCAAACATCTGTGTGGAACATCATCATCGTGGAAAGTTCGAATGACAAGTATCATTTCCTACCTGGACCTAGATCTAGATCCACAGAATGTCACAAAAATAAAGACATCGATAGTACAGATTGTATAGAGTTCCTACAATACCTATTTTGGAACCTTATTACTAGCATAGATCTTGAACCAGGTATGCAAATACCCTTCAAGCACAGATACTTACCCCTATCTGTAGTTCTGTCATGCCAGAAAAACAAAATCATACAAAATCCTGGCAAACAGGCTACCATGTACTTGTGCCTATTATTATTAATGCAATCTGGGGACTGTGAAACGAACCCTGGTCCCTCAAACAACGACTCAAGCTCAATTTTTCCGTGTATCTTATGCGACGACCCATGCACTTGGTCGCAGAGAGCAGTTCAATGCGACGAGTGTAACGGTTGGTATCATGCTCATTGTATGGATATGAATAGCAGTATGTACGAGGCATTGGGCGGGTCCAATGTTTCTTGGATTTGTTGTAACTGTGGTTTACCCAACGTCAGCACATCCTTTCTCTCTCAATGGTCCATAAATTTGTCAAACTCTTTCGCTAGTCTGGAAACACTGGATAGTGACAACGTGGCCTTAAGTCCACCTATCACTTCTTCATCACCTAAAGCTGCTACCGGCAGGTCAAAGAAATGCTCTAAAACTAAAAGAACTTCAAACAAAGGAAGGAATCCCACCAAACCTAAGTTCAGCAGACCTTTAAAGGTACTGGTAATCAATTTTGGTAGTATCAAGAACAAAGTTGCTGACCTCGCAGCTTGTCTGGAATTCAATAATCCAGATATAGTATTAGGATCTGAGACATGGCTAAACCCCTCGATCAAAAATGAAGAAATTTTTCCTAACAGATACACAGTCGTCAGGAAAGACAGAATAGACTCACATGGGGGTGTACTTGTTGCCTTTAAGAGCGACTTAGTTGGAACCCATAGAATGGACCTCGACACAGATTGCGAGGCTGTTTGGGTCCAGATTCAGCTGGTAGGATGTAAGGCATTACTGGTAGGTGCCTTTTACAGACCACCAGATAAAAGGGAAAATCAGTATCTGAATGAGTTGCAAACTTCCCTGTCTAGAATTAAAGGTAAACACAAAGACAACATCTGGATTGGTGGTGACTTCAATCTAGGTGATATACAATGGGACTCCCAAAACGTACGTCCTAACCCACAGGTTACGAAAGTATGTCATCAAATGATTGACTTGGCAAACGATCATAACTTACAACAAATAGTTACTGATCCTACAAGACAATCAAACATACTCGATCTTTTCTTCACCAACAATCCTACCCTAGTCGAAAAATCTACCATCCTACCTGGGATAAGTGATCATGACGGGATTCCCATGCTTGTTATCAACACATCACCAAAAATCTCCAAACCTAAACCACGTCGTGTTTACCTGTATGCCAAAGCAGACAAAACAGGAATGAAAACAGAATTGAACAATTTTGGTGAGGAATTCTGTGCTAAAATATCAAACACTGAGTCTGTTGAGCATTTATGGAACGTCTTCAAGACTCGACTGAAGAACATTATGGATAATTTCATTCCTACTAAGGTTATTAGTAAACAGAACAAAACCCCTTGGATAACCCCAAAAATCAAGCGAATGCATAGACGCAAACAACGGGCCTATAACAAGGCCAGAAATTCAGGAAACGATAATGACTGGGAGAGTTTCAGAGAAATCAGAAAAGAGACCCATAAGTTGACCAGATCTGCTTACAGAAAACACATTAGAGATTTTTGTCTGGAATCAAAAAAACAGTTCTGGTCTTTCGTAAAAAGCCTCAGGAAGGACTCCTCCGGAGTACCCGCCTTAAAAGAAAAGGGTGTCCTCACATCAGAGGACAAGCAGAAGGCTGAGATACTCAATGAATATTTCCGCTCAGTCTTCACTACAGAAAACCTACAAACCATTCCTAATCTTCCTCAATCTAATATCCTTGGTATAAATAATATAATCATTCATACTCCAGGGATCGAGAAACTCTTGAAGAACTTAGATCCAAAAAAAGCTTCCGGGGTCGACGAGATCTCCCCCCGTATACTAAAAGAGTTTTCTCAAGAATTGGCACCACTTCTTTCCAAAATCTTCCAAGCATCTCTTGATACAGGCATTTTACCTGAAGACTGGCGTAAAGCCAATATCACACCTATTCACAAAAAGGGTGATAGAACCAAACCAGAAAACTACAGACCAATATCTCTCACTTCTGTATGCTGTAAACTATTAGAACATGTTGTACACTCTCATATAATGAACCATCTTGAGTCGTACAACGTACTCAGTAAATACCAACACGGATTCAGGAAAGGTCATTCCTGTGAATCACAGCTAATCCAAACCATGCACGACCTTACCCTTTCTCTCGACAAACGGACCCAGACTGACATGATCGTTACTGACTTTTCTAAAGCGTTCGACACTGTGCCCCATCATCGTCTCATCCTTAAACTTAATCAGTACGGTATCAATGGGAAAACCAACAGGTGGATCTCATCCTTCTTACAAGATAGGCACCAACGGGTAGTATTGGGGGGAGAACATTCACAGTGGGTTAGGGTTAAGTCGGGCGTTCCTCAAGGGACAGTGCTCGGACCTTTACTCTTTCTAATCTACGTTAACGACATACCAGACGAGTTATCCTCGACTGTACGACTATACGCTGACGACTGTATCTTATACTCTGGCATCAAAACTCAACTCGACGCTACCAGACTACAGGACGACCTTGACAGACTTTCTGCATGGGTGGATAAGTGGCAAATGCAACTAAACCCCCAAAAATGTCATGTTCTTAGATTTAGCGCTTCTAGATCCCCTGTAATAACCAAGTACTCCATTGGAGGTACCGTATTACAGGAAACCCCCTCTCACTCGTACCTTGGGGTAGAGATCTCCAATGATCTAAAGTGGGATAAACACATTTCTAACATAACATCATCTGCAAATAAGGTCAATGGATTCATCCGTAGAAACCTTATATCATGTACTAAACAAACTAAATCCTTAGCTTACACAACCCTAGTCCGTCCAATTGTAGAATATAGTTCTAGTGTCTGGGACCCATATACCAAAGAACATACGCAGGAAATAGGCAAGGTTCAAAGAAGGGCAGCCAGAATGGTATGCAATGACTACAGGCAAACTACCAGCGCGACAAAACTAATGGTGGGGTTAGAATGGGACTTGCTTTCTATTCGAAGGAAAGTTTCGAGGGTCTGTATATTGCACAAAGCCTTGGGGGGGCACTTGGCCCTGCCGGTGTCGGACTACCTGCGTCCAGCTACACGAGCCACCAGACGTACCTCAGGAAACTCCTTTATCCAATACTCCACCCGCACCAATTGTTTTAAACACTCCTACATTCCACGTACCATCAAGGACTGGAACTCACTACCCTCAGACATCCAAAGGACCACGAACATTGACACCTTCAAACTCCAAGCAACCAACTTTTTCCGCAACCAAGACTCAAGCAATAAGAACTAAACAAGCACAGTGCGCACCCCCCATCCTCCTCGCTTGGTTCCTTACGGAACGTTGAGGAGTATACCCGAAGAAGAAGAAGACAATGAGCACAAACATATACATTGGTATCTCTCGATCAGTGAATCATGTCGGGACATCTCGCCCCAGTCTTTGAGGCTGGGGCGAGATGTCCCGTGGGGCGAGTTAGCCCGGGTTCACAGTAGACTATCTAGAGTAGAGTCTCCGGTTTGCGGCATAGCCCGGTTTGCGGCCAGGGGTATCACTTTTCAAATTAAAATAAAAATGACTCGATAATAATCATTGAAACCTACCGTGGATTCCCCGGTAAGTTCTGCGCTGCCGAAAACGTCCGTAGCAGATGCTCCTGTCGGTACGGAGTATCCATCAGCGATGTCGGAAATCTACGGCACCAGTCGGTGATGAAAATTCCAGCAGGTGCTTACTTTTAAGTTAAGAGATCAAGGCATGACTAGATCAATATTGTAGCTCTATTTGTCCGATATTTGTCCGATTGGAGGTGAAATTTGATGTTTTTGTGGAAGTATGATGGCTGTGGTCTGTCTCCTATCGCAGATATTTTGATTGTGCCACCGCATGGCCAGTTGCATGGGGTGGCCGCAAACCGGCACGTAATTACGTGATTTTCTGGTTTGCGGCGGGGGGTGTTAATACACACATAACATGCGGGATCGTGTATGATGGTATGTGTGCTGATGTGTGTACCCGCTGTGACCCAATAGTTTCTAGTAGTACGTACCCCCGTATGGGATGATCCATTCAGTAAAAAGGTAAAATTGTTTAAAACTTGAAAAATTTACCGTAGCAACAGATAAACATGAGAATTTGGGTTACCCGTAGTAATTTGGTATATGCTTTGATCGTGACGTAGCGCATAAAGCTTTGTGACGTACGCGTGCCGCAAACCGGGTTACGCACGGCCGCCCACCGGGCAATTTTTACGTCTTCTAAAGTGGACAGTACTGACCACGCTGTGGGTCAGTTACGTTATTTGTGCCTTCTATTTAATAACTAAATATATGAACTCTCCATTGACGGTATTGAAGCATTCTGTGAGTAATTGCATAAAAAATAAAATCGGCAATTCGCACTGGACGGCCGCACACCGGAGCCGCTACTCTACTTGAAATTGAAATTTGACTGTTTGAATTGAACTTGACAAACTTGACAAAGATTTTATTTTATGTTCCTGTAATCAATATCGGCGCTGGTCCGAGAATGAGGAACGTCCGCATAAATGAGGATATCCTCGTAAACGCAGAAAAATTGCGTCCTAAAACTAAAAGTAAAAAATAATGATTGTCCGCATTTTCGTAGACGTTTTTTTTACATCGGCGCTCTACAGATTTTCGGATTCCCGAACCGCACGCTGGCGATGTGAAAAACAGATTACGCATAATAAAATTCCAGATTCCGCCAGCACGAAGAACTTTGCACATTGAGCGCTTTACAGTGAGTTTACGCGCTCCCATTGGCCGATCCGCTCGAGTGGCTTCGAATTTAAGTAAGCGCAACTTAAGTTCAGTGGCAATGTCAATACGTAATATTGCGTCACACTACAGAAATGTTGACATGTCATGCTTTAAACAGGTGACGCACTTGACACATAACTGACGCACACTTGAAATTGCACACACATAAATTAGAAAAATTAAACATTTCAGAGTAAATTTCTAAACGAGAATTGTTCAAACTTAAAAAAACAGTTACGTAAGACTTAAACTTTTATAAGTGAAATACTTAACCTCTTAAGGATGCTGAAAAATTGTAACAAATAGAGGGTTTGACTGAAATATCATAATTTTGGTATCGAATCAAACAGAAAATCGCAAGCTTGCTCCTCGCACCAATATCTTATAACTCACACATTTATCCTTTTTATTGAAATCTCATCATATTTGAGCGAGAACAAATTCATTTTCAGAATCAGATCTTGCAAGGAAAGGTGCCCGTGTCATTTTGACATTGCAAATACAATAGAAGGTTCTCATGTCTGAGCACTTGTTCAGTTGAGTCTTCTTTACAATACAAGCAGTAATAATTTGTTTACTAGATTGCATTTTGAATCTTATGAATTTTAAACTTGGCCTTCTCTCCATACTTTTGACTCACTTTATTGCACATTCACTTGTACGTGCAGACATTGGCAAGGTTGCCATATAACTTAAGAAGATATGATGATGATGATGATAACAACAGCAGAAATAATTGTAAAAATATTACTATACTCCTTGATTTTCAGGTATAGAAGAGTTATGCTTGAAACGAGATGATGTCCACAAACAGATTAAACAAGAAGAAGAGGAGAAGAACAAGGTTCAGAATGATCTTCGTATTCTCACCGAGAAGTTAGCTAAACTCAATGAGAGTCTTGCTAAGAAGATCGCAACGAGAAACGAGTATGACAAGACAATTGGTGAAACAGAAGCTGCTTATATGAAGGTAAGGACATCTATCAATCATGTTTCATGAATATATGAATTTGCATAGATCTGCGGATCAATAAATTGAAATTGTGACCCCCTTGCATTACAGTTGCTTTTTCAATCAAGACTTTTCTCTTTGCTTATATCTTGAAACCTACATGTAGCTGCCAAAGTTGGGCCATCTAGAAAATGTTGTTGCAAAATGACCAAATATTGAACAAAGATCGACAATTTGATTTTATCTGGGTGATTTTTTATAAAAAAATGATAAGAAAAATACTGATTTGTCATGATGATATTCCTTGTCTATTTTCCTTAGTTATTTCTGAAACATAAACCAAATATTATATATTTTTTTAAATCCAGAATACTACAGATATTGATAAATGAAAATTGAATGAGGATAAATTTGAAATTTGGTATTGTGTTGGTGCTCTGGTTGTTTGCTTGGTGGAAAATGTCTGCAAGTAATGAATAAAATACATGTACAAGTATGTGTAAATGGGCCTCTGATTCGCATACATTATGATAAAATATGCAGTACTATCCAATTTGATGTCACTGTTACTTATGTTTCCCATTTTTTTTCGAGCTGAGAATTTAGAGTCCTTTCTTATCAGACCTTTGAGCGGATAAGTGAATTATGAACTGAAGAAACTGTAGAGAAATTGATTTATGGTAATAAAAAGCGTTTGAGAACATTTGTTTAATATAAGACATAGAATATAATGTGTTTCGCTAAATGATCTAGATGTAATAGAATATGATGTTAATTGATTGCTTTGTTTCTGCCCTATAGATCATTGAGAGCTCCCATTCTCTGCTCAACGTACTACAGAAGGAAGCAGCCGTACTCAAAGATAAAGGAATTCCAGGTTTCACCAATGCATCTTCAACCACGTAACATCTCATTGCTTTGTACAGGGGGTCTGTCTCATACATACCTAGCTATCATTCTATATTGGTCATGTATTTATTGTATATACTGTACATAAAATCATTTTGATGGAACTTTTGTGATAAAATGTGATGTGATGAATGTATTTGATCTTTGTTCTCCAGAGTCCGTCCAAGCTTTAAAGATAAAGACCAGTTATGGTCATGCGATTGCATTGTGAAAGAAACGTGGAATCGATCAGAAAAGGTTGATCATCTAGCATATAAGTATTGGTGTGTACTGCAAGGTTCTGGAATCATCAAAATGATAAGAAATTTGGCCCAGTCTTGGTAAAGTTACAAGCAATGTACACAGAAAGATGTATATGGGACTATGCGACACATGCACGATATCTATCAGGTCCAAATAGATATAATAATTTAACAAATATATATCAATTAGTAGAAGGTTTCTCGGCAAAATTTGTATCATCACGTATTAGTAAAAACATATTCTTTCACATGATTGGTAATAAGAGCTTCCATTTCATTTTTTGAGAGGGGGGCGTTTCCAAAACTGGTCTTTACCTTTAAAAGTGATGTCAATAGTTTTACATGAACTATGAATACTGTCAATGTATCTTCCTACATGTGGATGAAGATGATTATTAGTTGATGTGACATCTATCTCTTCACATCTAGATTTCTTGGTTACATGGTATTCAGTACTCAAATGGCAATCCAATAAAGCTTGAATGTGTGAATGCAGACAAAAGAGGAGAGAAATTGGTTGGTGAAAGTTTGTAAGAAAGTGGACAATACAAAAATAAAATATCAAGAAAGTTATGAATTTTTGAAAGTTGAGATGACCAAAATCTATGTAAATGCTAAATTGGCAAATGGGTAAGTATATAGTCAGCAACAAATCATATAAAATTGAAAATTAAGTTATTGTGTAGGGGCATATGGGAGAGTTATTTGCCTATATCAAAGACTTCAAAGTAATTTTACCAGTTTGCAAATTTCATCTTCAATTCTGATATGATGTAATATCTAGTGGTATTAAACATGTCATGGTTTTGAGTGTTTGTGAGGGAGTTAAATGGTCTGTCAAATCTTTGCCATCCACATGCATCCACATAGTTAAAAATAAGAATGTAATGTAAATTCTTTGCCTTATAATGGCAACTCTTTTTCTCTTGAAAAGCATGTTTTCAATTACGGTACATGTATGTAATTTCATATGACCTACAGTATGTCATTCTGCAAATTACACTTACCGGTACTACACTGAATATAGCTTTGGCTCCACATTTATTATGTTCACTAATGAAACATCATGGAGTGTAAATATAGTTGTTTCATGATTTAGGAAGTAGTGATGTATATACAAGCCGTAAGATAATTTATTCTTTGTTAACCTTATGAGGTATTGACCAATGGGCCTTAAGAAAGTGAAATTATATATACAATGAATGTTTAAATATTAAATATCTATGTGCTATTGTGTTGTGCATTGTGGAGGTCGCACATTTTGTGCAAAACACCTGTATAAATCAATTTTTATAACAATTTTTTTCTTTCTTCACAGTAGTACATATGTGTGAAAGTCAGGGGTATATTTAGAGTAGTTTTACAAAATCATTCAGCTAGTGGTAATAGAAAATAATGTTGTGCCTTTAAATATGAAAATGCCTTTTGTACAAAATTCTTTCTACTATGGTAAAATGTACGTCATAATGTAGTCAATCCATGTCTCATGTTCCTTTTATGTTTTAAAACTCTGAGCAAAGTAAATCAATTCCAAAATGTACCATTCCATTTTTTTTTTACAACAAATAATTTGGAGGACACCCAGTATTAAAACAAAAACCAGTTATTGCAATTACCAGCAAACAGCCAGAAATGAAAATAAGATTACCTTGCTCGAGTTAAGATGAATATGGGATGACTACTGTAGAATAAAAAAGGCCATTACCAGGGTACATTCATGCCAGGTCTAGCTATCAAAAGCATTTTCAAACTAGTTTTCATTCAAAGGCAAGTCCAAGCTATTTCGTCCCATTCATTACTGACCACATCATAGATTTTAGTGTATCTGATGACCATTGATAGCTCTGCTAGAGCTTGAAGAATGAAATGGTCTTTTTCTGTAAATTTAGGCTCACAATACTATTACACAATTCAATTAAATTTGATAATGTATGTATGTGACATACATGTAGCCTGGACTTGCCCTCGCCTTGAACTATTTCAACAATGAGAATTATGGCTTTTGAGAATATTTCTTTTTTGTGTCCAGTAATATACAGATTATAGGTTTCTCTGGAATGGAGTACATGTACATTTACATGTAAATTGTTACACAGGTGTTTGAACAGTGTACATTCTGAGATTGAGATTCCTAGAATGTCCATGTACCTACCCACAATAAGACAAATGGAGAGTCAGATATCATTATTTCACTTTTATTTCTGCACACATAAGCATGCCATTACATTTAGATAATTTATATGAATATGACCATGAAGCATTTAGCTCAAACTTATATCATTTCTATCAATGTATGGTAACAAAAATAAACATTTGCTTCATTGACTACATTAACTTGGCCAAACGGCATTCACGATAATTGAATGGTCCGATTATGGAGAGAACAGAGTTGAAAATTGTGACTATGTATATGTGAAACGTATTGAGATTGCAATGTGTAGGAACTAGACAAGGAATGGAGAGAAGAAAAAGGGAGATTGTGAAAGAGGTTATAAATAGGAAGGAAGTAGCGCAGAGATGGAGTGAGTGGATAGAAGAGATGAAGGAAGGAGAAAAAGAGGAACAAAAGAAAAAGAGGAACAAAAGAGAAAGAGAGATGAGGAAAAGGGAAAAGGATTTTTTTTTTTTTTTTTTTTTTTGGGGGGGGGGGGGGGGGGGAATTGAACAAGACAGAACAGGAGAGTAAAAAGCAGGGAAAACAGAAACAGATAAAGAAACGGGACAGAGAGTTGACATATGCAGCTCTAAACATGAGCCAATTCAAATTATAGAGAAATACTAGAATGGCCAACTGAGTTTTGCTTGGTTCTATTACTCTGGCCAATTGCAACACATCACTGATTCCACAGCACCTTATAATAACAGCTTGATTTCAGTTCTTTGTAACATGATTTCAATCAAATGATTAATGTCCTATATTCATCTACCTGCATCTTCACAAAGTCAAATAAAACATTTAATATGAGATAAAAGCACCAAATCTTTGCCTGACAATTGTAAATCTAAAACAAACTTACACGATGAACACCATGACACAATTTACATAAATTTAAACTGTACATAGCTTTTCATAATATTTCCTCACAAAATACAAATTATAGCTCAAAACTAAACTCATTACATGATGGCTAACATATATGATTTTTGTTATAAATCTGAAACTAATTACTATGAGTCTTGAATATCATTCATTGAAAACAATTTCTTTACATAAAATAAACTAAATCACATGCTCACTTATCATCTTCACAGAGTTGTTTAAGATCAATGTCTAACAGCTTGAGTAAGCAACAATCAAGACCTACATGATAAGCACCAATTCAAAGCAAATATACAAGTTTTTAAAAGAGCTTCAAGGTGTTTGTTACACCTGTCATTAAATGCCATATAATCTTTCAATCACAAACTACATTCTTTATTTAAATAACAAAGAAGGAACAAAACAAAAAGGAATTTTGAAGTTATTTCACTTCTCTTATTCACATATGATGCAAAGTCACTGTCACCATCTTGCCTAAGATTTGATACCATTCTCGTTTACACTATAAGCAATATACATTCCACAAAATATCATAAATATAGCTTACAAGTAGATAAGACTTAATTCGCTCTTTAGCAAGTCTCACAAATTAGTCCTCTTTACTTCTATAAAAATTTCAGTAATTATTTACAGTCGCACCATAAAAACTTTATTACACAACTCACTACAAGATAATGAATGTTAATCAAGAATATATACCCATACAGACACAGGGTGGTCAATTACTTGAATAACCTTGCTATGGCAAGATAACATGAGGAAAACAAAGTGTACTTCACATGTCTGTATCTTATAACACACACATTACTGAGTATGTGTAGGGCCCAATTTTGTGCAAAGCTTTGTATCTTTACTCAACATCACGGCCTCTTGGCATTTATTTTCAGATTTAAGTTCTGCCTTTTATATACCGTTGTGGTCATCTTTGTTTTTTCAAGGCAGTTTACCACATTGTGTCTGTATGGGCTTGAGAGTGTATTTATACAGGGAATGCAAGGTGCAGGAGAGATCTAAACATCTTTGATCAATTACAAGAGCAGCACACATTTTTACTGAATTTAAAATGATGATTCTTACAAATTAGGAAAGGAATACTGTACTTAAGATAAAACAACTGCATGACATGACTACTGGCTGTATGATATGTTAAAGCATAATACTTGTAGAAAACCATTGCATAATAACTATAACTATTAAACTACATGTGTATATGGATTTAGGTTGATCTCAATTGTCACTTTCAAAGCTTAACAAAAAAAACCAAAGAGAAACAATACAATGACTGATACCCTTCATTTCTCAACCTAATTGATATTTGTCATTGTTGTCAACTACGAAAATGTTGTTAAAAAATCTCAATTGTTACATGTCTTCTGAAAAATTATTATTATAAGTCTGTTATGAATATTCATGTAAAGCATTCACATGGTGAAGCTCCTGGTGCTGCAATGTTATTATCCTGGTTGTAGCCTAGTGGCTAATCATGAAGCCTGAAAAGAGACTCTGACACGTTAGAGTCCCATAATGCTGTACAATATGAAGCCTGGAATGGGGTTGGGATGATATAGCCTGAAAACAGGCATCCCAGGATATAAAGTGGTCGGGTGTACCAGGTACCGGTATCCATTTACACCTACATGTAGGTGGTCAGAGGCAAAGGGTCAATATTCCTAGCTTCTAGTCCTTTTTTGTGTAAGATAAGGGCAAAGGAGTTCTGTGACATTTGATATTTGATATTTTCACCACATTCTTTCCCAACAAAATGTAATTTGTCCATGCACTGAAGAGGCTTACAAAAAGTTGAAAATTGCGCTACATTAATGATGAGAGTGGGTTGTATTTATTACATATATTGAGCCTCGTACCTTGACTAATAATGTTAAAGCCAGGCCAAGATTAGAATCATCAACATGTTAATTGAAAGTCAATTAATTGAAGCGCTAAACCATCTCCTTTAGTATATACCCATCTTAGAGATTATCTTGTCAGTCCTCACAAGATATATGTATATAAACTGGAAATGGAAGTTAGCAACAAAATCAACAACATAATTCATCAATTTTACAGCAAAATCAGAGTTAAACAAAATATCTGAAGTAATTATTTAAGTACACATGTAGACATACGCATGTAATGGCAATTGTATCTCATCCCCTATGCTAGTGGCAAGAAATGTCTTGAAAGTCCGCAAGTATTGACCAAGAGAGTAACATAACTGCTTGAATGATAATCAAATGAAACACAAAATTCATAATTCATGATTGTTAACATAATATTTTCATTATGTATTTACACATACATGTATATATATTCTTCATCCTTTCCTAATGAAAGGTTTATTCACAATTATATCTCTGTTAAACATTTTCAAAGCATTAAATGGTGCTTGTAAATGTATGAGACAATATATTTTCCATCTTTTAAAACCATTCACTTCACTAAGTACTGACAAAATCTACTTTATATGAGAACAAATTTTAAGTAACACAACACCTCATATAGTAAGGATGCTACCCTATTACTTGTTTTATTCAGTTTTGTTATTTACTCTTTTATTCAGATTTGATTGCAATATGTACATTTTCTCCATGTGAATGAATATTAAAGTAACAAAAGACAGAGTCTCAAGAAATGAAAACATTAGAACAGACTCGCATCAGGTAATTTTACCGTTCAAGCATTTTCCACCAAGAAAATCATATGATATAACATTTGGTAAAACCATGAAGTAAATTATTTTCTCAATTTGTTTATTGTAATCCACATACATTTATATGTTACAATCACCTAATAAATCAGGCCTAAGGGACGCGACTTTATACATGTTCTTGGAAAAACAAAGTTTTCCCATCTGTCACATATTTGAATAATTTATTTGAAAAATGGAATAAATGAGAGAAAAACAAATAAGGAGCTTGCACACTTAAGTGCATGCATACCATGACATGGTTGCCATGGTTATATAGCAATTGATATAACTGATTTGGTATATAGCAGTCATAAGTTGACCATTTCCAACCTGAGCTGATGTAGTACAATAGTTGCTCTCCTTTAAATCTCACAACAAATCTCTTCTCTTCCATCTCTCTCTATGTGATATCTTCTATTGGAACCTGCATCCACACGTTCTAGAAATTAAAAATAAAGGAAAAGGATTTCATTAAATACATATGATCAGTAGTTTTCACTTGCAGTAATTCACAATTTGCTGACACTACGGACTTGGTGGAAATACCATCAATGGGTGCACAAGTCTCGCACACAGCAAATTGGATGCCCCACCAAGAAATAACCCAGTCCATCAGAAAGTTTCGGGATGAGGGAAATCTATGATGATGACTTTCCCTAAATCTGGTTGGTTGTAAAAGTGAATGCGATGCTTCTTGTGATTGATAACATCTGTTTAATACTAAGTGAATACACGATTAGCATTTTATGCTATTTTCTGGTCCCTATTATTCATTCGAGATATTTGTTAAACATACATTTATTATTATTATTATTTGTTATATTACTGTATTTGAACGTTTGGATAATAAAACCTCAACTCAAACCTCAACTCAATACCCGAATCATGGTGTCAAATCCCCCATGAGAAACCATACTTGTATGTCTTTAATGCTTGTCAATGATAAGCATGTATTCACTGATAGTTGAAACGTCACTAGGTTTAGAATCTGAATGCATCTTTGAGATGCTGTCACTCTGGCAATTTACTCTGATTCCTTCAATATAATATTTTATGTGAGAAAAATTTACATTTAGACTCCTTTTGGTAAATAGATGTTTTTTTAATTAAGAAATAAAGACAATACACATGTACATGTGTGATCATAGGAAGAAAAGAACACAATTAGTGCAGGGGCTACCTTCTTATTTAGACACCTAAATCAAAGAGTGCATGGTGCATGATGTAACCTTACCTCTCTAGTATGGCATGTCCATCTGAGTATGGATTCATCATCACCATAGTAACCAGCACAGCTTACGACACATGGCTCCTTATCTTCCAAACTGTTTGTGAAATATTAAGAAATAAATGATTAGAATGAATGTACACAATCTACATACTGAAGACCGGAAGGCTTGGAGAAGGGCCATATTCTAATAAGAGAAATGAAACATCCAACCAAACAGCACGGGAAAACAGACGCTAAAAGATGATGATGGAAAAGGGTAATTATGTTTTTAAATATTTAATAAGTTGGATAAGAGAACATTGTTTAGTCAAGATCCATTGGCTACCTCAATTTAATAAGTTGGATAAGAGAACATTGTTTAGTCAAGATTTTGGGGCTAGTAGATATGTTTATTGACTATGAATGAACAGTTCTTTACTAGTAATTTATGCGAAAGCCATGTGAAAGCATTTGCTTAGAATCATACTATACAAGAGAGAGAAGGGGGAGGGGGAGAGGGGGGGGGGGGTGAGAGAGAGAGAGAGAGAGAAAGGGAGGGAGAGGGAGATGGAGAGTGAGAGAGAGGGAGGGGGAGTGAGAGAGAGAGAGAGGAGGGGGAGTGAGGGAGAGAGAGAGATAGAGAGAGAGAGAGAGAGAGAGAGAGAAGGGGTGAGAGAGAGAGAGAGAGAGAAAGGGAGGGAGAGGGAGATGGAGAGTGAGAGAGAGGGAGGGGGGAGTGAGAGAGAGAGAGAGAGAGGAGGGGGAGTGAGGGAGGGAGAGAGAGAGATAGATAGATAGAGAGAGAGAGAGAGAGAAGGGGTGAGAGAGAGAGAGAGAGAGAAAGGGAGGGAGAGGGAGATGGAGAGTGAGAGAGAGGGAGGGGGGAGTGAGAGAGAGAGAGAGAGAGAGGAGGGGGAGTGAGGGAGAGAGAGAGATAGAGAGAGGGAGAGAGAGAGAGAAGGGGTGAGAGAGAGAGAGAGAGGGAGAGAGAGAGATAAATAGCAAGGGAAATATACAGAAACATATGTATATAAGTACTAACCCAGTAAGAACAAGTATTCTGACTTGATGTTCAGATATTTTCCTCTTAGCTTCACATCTGAGTTCACATTGTTGATAGACTTCAATCTCGGAAGGGTCAAAGGTCGTTCCTTTAGGGGTCAGTGTTGAGTACCGAGACTTCTCATCTCCCTTGTCTACCAATGATTCCCCAGAGGGTACCGATCCATTAGCTACCTCAAGCAGAGAATCTAATGTTGTATCATCAGCGATGAAGAGAGACCCTCGTCTCGTCTCCTCTCGTAGCTCTCTGCTGTAGCGGTATTTCTTGTGCTTCTTTGTTGATGAGCGATGAGTGAGTTTACCCAGAACAGATTGTACTCTGTCTTTAGATTTATGATGCGAGCTGGTGGTGCGACTGGTCGGTGAGGTCTGCTCCTCTCCTGATTTCTCACTTGAAGTTGATTTACTTCTGGGATGAAGGAGTTTCTTGAGATTGCGTGGACTGTCAAGCCTCTTACGAGAATTCTTTGGTCTACGGCTCTTGATGGAGAAATCTATCCTGCTGTGTTTATCACCGTTCATAGTGCCATTCTTTAGGCTTGCCTCAAAGACTGATGGATCATACTCCTGTGCACCATCTTCATCTCTTCCAACTACTACAAACTCCTCAAGAGTCTTAGACTTCCTCATCTTCGACTCGGCCGTCTCTATCTCAGGCAACATCAACTCAGCTTTTCGGTTATTCTGACTTCCTTCTCTTTCTTCTTTCTTTATCTCTTCACCTTTCTTCTCAAAGTCTTCCTCCTCTTCTTCATCCCCGGTCTTGAGCCCTTCTTTGCTTCCGCCCGTCCCGCTATCAACAATGTTCTCTTGAGAGCTTCTCTCAGCCTCAGAAGTCTTCTCATCATCTGAACCGGTTGCTATGGCATCATCGCTCTGATAGGACACACCCTCATCCTCTCCATTAGATTTGATATCAAGCTCATCTTCAGATCTTTAGAAATAAATCAAATCCATACAATTGTTGTCTTTCATAAGCTACAAGTACATTTATCTCATCCTTATGTATAGAATATATTCTGTTCTTCAAGTAGCTGCAAAATTTCAAAAGTAGCCACTACACAGCTATTTCTAATTTTACATATATAAATATAAATATAAATATCTGAAATAATTTATCATTAGACTATCATCTTATTTCTTTTCAAGATATTGAAATTTGTTGGATTTTTTTTACAGCGATGAATAAATATAAGTGAGACTGGGATTAAATAATATATGTATTACACTACATATACCAAAACAGTTGCACAACTCTCTAATACTCCTAGGCAACATGTTTGCATCATTAAGTTGTATGAAATTCTACTATCCAAATATTTACACAATAATCATCTGTAGCCTACAACTAAGCAAATCAGTGAAGAAAGGCGTGTGAGCTTTATGTATAATAATCCTAATTCAAGGCCTATCTAATCAGGTTTGCTAAGATTACTTGATAAAGCAGATGATAAATGTATATTTACCTGGCAATAGAATGAAGGTTTGAACACTCCACATCAATCACGTCATATATGGTAAGATGACCATCAGCTGTACCTATCCATAGTGTGTTGTTGTATGGCATGACAGCTGTAATCCGAGACATCACAGTCTCATCACTAGGAACCTGAGCAGAAAAAACAGGTAAAGTCTTCAAAAGGAAGCAAGCAATCTCCATATCTTTTAGATTTAAATATATGAAAGTAAATGGGTACCCGGTAGACATTTGCACCTACCCCAACATTACTCATGAACAAGACTTTAATGTATAGTGGAATTTATGTAGCAGGGCAGTTGAAGATGATAAATAACACGATACGACCAGGGGAGTGTTTCACAAAGACTAAGATCAGCTTTAAGTTGGAGTAACTATGGCAGGCCGTTCATGCCACTGCAGAGATGCCAACCCTATAGGATGACTGTCAGTAACATTTAACACATTTGTCCGTAACAAATGGGGGTCTTTCCGTAACGCAAGACACCGCAGCATAATTTTCGCGGAAAATGTACACAAACACCCAATCACTCTTACTGCATTTCGAACCTACCATTTTTAAGTCCAAAATAAAGATGTGCATAAAATCGTTTTTTTAAATCTGTTTGCAGTCAAAGGATCTCCTCCTTGGGTACTCGCTCTTTTGAGTGAATCCATGATAATATTCAGGAAGAAAACACCTTGTTCAAGCGTCGAACGGCAAATTCAAATCCACAGTCAAATGGCAGAACTCGTATCCTACACACGCACACGTACACTCACCAGTACCACAGACACACTAGCCCAGGCCGCTAGGCCCGGCGTTCATGAACAACAACACACCGTATACCGCACTTGCAATGCGCCCGCTGAATCACTGAAGTCTTCGCTACTATACTTTGAATAGGTATTGCGGGCGCCGCGCGCACGATCATCCACCACCATGCTCCCCCCAAAATGCACGACCGCACGTAGTATACTACTAGTATCAAAACAGTAATGACGGCGGCCGTGTTGTTTCGGAATTAAACAAGACGGACCATGTGCGCGAAAGTGCCTATCCAGTGTAGTAAAATTCAGTGAACTTATGAGTAATTGCGTGCGACATGCAGCGCTGTGTACGGAGGCTATGTGATAAGGCGGCATTCATATAATGTACTTTTATTTATCGTTTCCCCGTAGCCTTTTGATTGTTTACCGTAACGCCGTAACAAGGGCATTAAAACCGTAACAAATACGGCAAAACCGTAACGGTTGGCATCTCTGCCACTGTTTACTCTCACCATTTACTGGCATTGGTCTATCAAGGGACGTACAAATCGTGGTCACGAATCTACATTTTTTTTATAATTCATCATTGAAGGAAAAAATATTATCTAAAGATCGTAATGGTGAAAGCAAACAGTGGCATGAACAGCCTGCCATAGTTAAGTCCAACTTAAAGTCAATCTTAGTCTTTGTGAAACACTCCCCAGAGTGATTACAATCTTAGAAAAGAGTGCATGTTCTCACCTTGTAGATGGGTAGTTGATCAGATGATGTATCATACATCAACAGACAGGATAGTGAATGAATGTCCCATAGAGCTATGAATGATGATCCACGCATACTGATCCAAACACCTCTATCACTCAACTCCATGTTCTGAATGTGATTGTTATGATTCTTAGACATCTCAAAGCCATCTAGTACATTCAGAGAGCTACAGGATACAAGTCAAAGAGAAAAACATTTATGCCGCATATCAATTAAATTAATTTCTCATAACACAAAATTTGGAAATGTCTTGCTATGAAAATGGTTGTCATTGCTATTTGCAAACTTCCTAAAACCACAGGGCTATGAGCAACCAATCTTGTTTGTACCCAAGACCTCATCTTAGAACCACAGGGTTATGGCATTTATTGTTCGAAAGGTTTTATTGAGAATATTCCATAATCGCAGTCCTAAAACTAAATTGAGATGACTAACAACAAAAAAATGTATATGATTTGACAGAGGGACATATGAATGACGACAAAGAAAGCATAAAAACATTTGGACTACCAGTTCAACTATAAATCATTGAACATGCTAGTAAACATCATTCAGAATTAATGAAAAAGTAAGAAGTTATTATTGAACAAAAAGGATGATAAGAAGTCTTACGTGTTGAGGATGTTGACTGAGTTGCCTGAAGCACACCAGATCTGCTTGAGGTCTGGTATGAGTTGAATACATCGTACAGGAGATGCTCCAATAGCATGGTAGAACACTTCAGGTGGATGAGACACTATGATACCCTGGAAACATACAACATATACAGCTCTATGTCATACCAAACAATCAGATATGTCTCACATTGAAATAAATATTCACATCATTTGAATATCAAACTAGATGGACCTTCGACCGCACGCAGTTGAAAATGATGCCTCCGCCATGGAGCAATTTTACCAACCAAAACAGAAGCAAGCTATTTTTGCATACATAATGAGCCCTGTGACCTTTGACATTTGATCTCGTGACCCCAAAAATCGAAACAGTTCATTGGCTCTGAAAGATACATACATGACCCAAGTTTGGCGGGAATCCATCAATTGGTTCTTGAGATAACACGATCACGAGAATGGGACGTACGTACGTACGGACAACCCGAAAACATAATGCCTCTGGCTACTTTGTAGCAGAGGCATAAAAACAAAGTGTACTAGGTTAACATGGTAGTTCATAACACATTCTAAACATGTCCATCTCATGGCATTTTTTCATCACACTGAAGGTTTATCCATCCCTTTCCACAAGTTATGTTTGCTTGTTTATGATACCCTCACCCCATCCCTGACACAGACACAAAAGCAACCCATAGATGATATCACACCAAACAAACAGTTATCTAGGAAAGTAGTCCAAGTGGCGTGGCAGTCCGTTTGTCCAAATATAAGCTATTTTAGCGCTTAGAGACTTTTGTGGTAAGGGCCTTATAAGCACCAATTTAATCATCATTATCATTATTAGTAGGTCAATTAGGTGTTTTATGTTCACAATTAGACTATCAGCAGTTCAGCACCATGTATTTTTTAGCAGTTACCTCCATAACGGCCAATGTCCCATCAGCTAGCCCCACATATACATTCCTTGTGCTGTCTTCATGGGTCATGCAGAGGGGTGTGTCACGCAATCTCTCGCACCAAAGCTCTTGCCTGAAAGAAGAAAACATTGAACATGGTATTAATCTGAATGGTTGTCATGAGGTACCAAGTGTTTTACTGTGTCTATACATTGAAGGGATACCGGAACCACTATAGGGTACCGAGTGAATTAATGTGTCTTTTATTGAAGAGATATAGGAACCATTATAGGGTACCGAGTGACTTACTGTGTCTTTACATTGAAGAGATACAGGAACCATGATAGGGTACCGAGAAGCACGCAGTCTGGTCCTGCCATTGACATACAGATCACCCTGCTGTCAAGCTGTAATACAGAAAGAAGAAATTCAATATGAATTCATGGTTGAGATATTGGTTGAACACTAAGCAACATATTATTTAAGTACCTCAAGAGACCCACTGAATATTTTAAGTCCAACCGGTGCCCCGCTTCACAAAACTTGTCATCAGTGACAAATGACAGTCTTTGTTATAAGCAATGAAATCCTTGCTTGTGATTGGTTATCAGCAGATTTGTCACTGATTTTTGTCATCTGTCATTGAAAAGAGGCTTTGTGGAACGGGTCCCTGCTGTACATTTAAGGTGAAAAGAGAATAAACCAGGAACCCTGTGAAAGAACAAACTACTAAATACTGGTAGACTATGGTTTCAAATACATTTAATAACCCAGGGAAGTCTGATAAAAATGACTACCGGTATAATTAATCTAGTCAAATCAAAATAATTAAGTGGGGAAAAAAATCATACTGGGTTTGCAGCTATAACAACTGATGGATATCTTCATAATATAACATATTCATGGAGTTTTTAATTTGAAGACAACATTTTTATGTGCTTATGAATTTATCAATGACAAATTACATCTCCATGGTAAATTAGAGGGAAGCAAAGAATATTCCCTTTTAAGCAAGATGACTGGTTAATACAAGATATAACCTACCCTGGCACCAATGTTCTGTTTAGAGCACTGCTTTACATCAACCCGACTGATCCAGCCTTGTCTGATATCACCCCGACATACCAACAAACCTCCTGTTAGATACAAGATGTGAATATCCATGTTACCTCTAAACATTAAACACAATCTTATCTCAAGTTTACTTCTCACTCCAAACAAAGCACTCCATTAAAACCTCACGTACTGAATGTTTTACATGTATGCCCAATCAGTAGATAGGTGATATGTTGCTCGGAACCTCTGAATGTCAAACACATTAAGTATGTATGTTGAGATGATATGTTGTATTCATGATATACCATGCTACACTCCATCTCCTTTGAATAAGGACAATACCATCAAGAATTTTCCCAGAATAAATCAATGAAAATGCTCCAACAATTTTCAAAACATGAACTAAGATATAAATTCTTAATCAAGGGAGAAAATATTACATGATTTTGATGAAAGGGGAGTGGAGTTCTCTAACACCAATATGACCACACTGATATTCTAATTCAAATAAATAATTTATGTAAAAGAAAATTTAATTTAATATGTTTTATTCACAATTGGAATTTGTATTGACAGTGTATTTTAATCTTTGTATGACATGTATAATTCAGTCTTTGTACTGCGAAACATGTTTGAATTAACCTTGATTGAATTGAATTGAATGAATGGTTGATTACCTTGTGCGTATTCTACCGCACAGTCCATCTTGAGATCATGATCAGACACCTCTCCATAGGAACACTCTTCAGTCCCACTAGCAGGTCCTGCTGTGATGGTCTGCACACTGCTACTCGTTAGACCTTCTTGCTTCTCAAACTCTTTTCTTGCTCTCTCCTGTTCCTCGTATACCTTCTGTAGGTTGTTCATGTAGTGTGCCTGTCTCTCTTCAATCCAGCTCCAGGACTGGAACTCCTTCATGTTATCCTTCACAGTCTACAACACACAAATAATTCATCTTGGTAATTACATTGAAATTACAATGAAATGACACCAAATCAAGTGTTAGTTCCAGGGGGTTAATCATCCCCCCCCCCCCCCCGGATACATTTTACAAAATGATTAGGCACAATTCAGCTGGATAAGGAATTGTCAGAGAGTCAATTAGTGACTTACATTAACATCAATCTTTAGGAAATTATTACTTTGAATTCAAAAGTGAAAGAGACACTCTAGAAGAGCACATACTGCCAATCATTTCACATTACTACCCAGATATACAATGCACTATACCTGGACTAAGTTCTCTATGTTGTAGCTGAGTTTACAGAGTTGTTTGGTGTCTTTGAGTAGAGCTAGTATGTCCTTCCTGCTGAGTAGAGCTTCTTCATGATACTGTAGTAAAGCCATGGAGAACTGGAAGAGAACGTAGAGACCATCTAGGAGGAAGCAGTCCCAGATCCTCAGCAACGTCTACGGACAAAGAAAGAACAGAAATATCAAGCAAACATCATGATTCATTTTTGCTACCAATATTTCATATCTTGTATTTTTGTTGTATCTTTTTCTGTTTTGGTTTTTTGTTACTGCTTTGATGTTTTGATGTAAACATTTATTTGTTGTTATATATTTTATTTCATTTGCTATGTTTTCTTTATATATAAATAA